>CM067529.1:7967500-8182500 GCA_034509925.1 Hirudinaria manillensis | reverse complement strand
GGCCATTACGATGTTAGATCACCATTGCGATGTCACGTGACCATTGCAAAGTTACATCACCTTTAATTATGTTACATTACAAATGCATTGATGAATTAACATCCATTCGTTCATCCATCCGTCCATCCATCCATCCATCCACCCATCCATCCATCCATCCATCCATCCATCCATCCATCCATCCATCCCTTTAAAAAAAGATCAAAGATGATTTATATTAAATTCAGTCTCATCTGAAACTAATCTTTCGAATTCCAGCGAATTGTTTCTCGATGAAAATAAACAATTAATTAAAAATTGATTAAAAATTTCAGCAGCTCTTCTTAAATGGATTCCAGAAATTGCAGGAAGGAACAGATTTTCCAAAAACCCGACAAAAACAATCAAACGAAAGTGTTTGAACTTCGAGTTTCACGAGGGAGAAATTTGGAAAGGAAATAAAAGTTTATGTTTGCATTGCAAAATATCTAAAAACAGGGAGACACTAAAATGCACAAAAATGCACAAAAAAATTATTTTTTGCTGACGTTTTTAGCTAAATTGCATTTTCGTTTTTAGTCCGACGAATGAAATTTCAATTCCAATTCACTTTTAAAACTTGATTGGTCTCCTTAGCAGATTGGCTTTCGACATCCAGTCTTTGCAAATGTTTGTAAACATTCAAAATTGTAAACAAACGACTGTCGCAAACAACGTTTATTTACAAACAATGTTTACAAACGACATTTTGTTATCCTTTCAAAACCGATATCAAAATCTCAGGAAAGACTGTGACGTGTGAAATGATTGTGTCAAATAATTACCAATGTTCCACGCGTGACTTGGAAATGCCCGGAATAAAGAGTCTGCTTAATTATTCATGAGGTTTATGTTTTTCCTTTAAATATTCATGTTTTCGTTGCAAGCGACAACATTCAAAGTTTGTTTTGAAACATTTTTAAGTGCTTTCATAAATTTTATGTTTATGCAGTCTACGCCTGGACGAATGTCGTTTATTTTTTTATAATTTAAATAAATAACTTCATTATTAGAATAATATTCTTTTATGATCAAAAATAATTTATTAATAATAAGTCGTAAATATTTGAAAATTTAAAACAAATGCAGTTAGAAATCAGAAGTCGTGTTCTCTGTAACAATAAGGCCTTAAATAACGCAGATGGCGACAACTTTTCCAACAATTTCCTTGATGGCACCCTACTGACCGAGATTCATCCGCCAGTTTTAACAACCTTCAAGGCGGAACTACTTTCTTCTGCGCATCAATACGACGATGTAATTCGAATGCTGACTTGTTTATTTGTTAGAAACTCTCAAAACGTATAAAAGAATAAAGGAAAACATTATCAATAAATATAGTTTATATAATTTCTTAATGTTTAAATTTATTGTAAGATTTTCTCATAATTGATAAAAAAATAAATAAATATATTGTTTAACTCTTACGTTGAAAAGGTTAAAAAAAATAATTTATTTCCTTTCGAAAATGATGATTGATGTTTGAGTTTCGAATTCTTTTTGGTTTCAAATGTAGTTTCGTTCGCCTTTTTTCTTTGTTTCGTGTTTAAATATTTTTTAATATTTTTAAAAATATTTAAAAAAAACATTTTTTAAATATTTTTTAATTCACCTCTCTTTGAAGGTTTATTTTTACTTTCTTAACGTTGGTCATCGCAAATATACATCCTAGTATGCAAGAAGTTAGCTTAACCTAATAACAATAATTAAGTTAATTATATAATAATAATAATAATAATAATTAAGTTAATTATATAATAATAATAATAATTAATAATAAGCAAATGCTCATGGTAAAACAATTTTTCTTCTCTGATTACCCTGCAATTTAATTTATTTTAGTAATTAAAGGTTGTAAATAAGACATCGACTTTCAAAAATTGCTGGTCGCCATGAGAAATAAAAATGCCGACCTAGTTTGGACACGGCAGTATTAAATATTCCCCCAATGCTTTGATCGAGAGAATTGATGAATTGCAAAATCAATTTCATTTCAAAATTCCAAAGAACTGAGAAGGACACCGGAAGAGACAAAGAAAGAGACGGAAGAATACACGAACAATTCATCTGAGACTCCGTGTTGCGGATTCGTGTGGTTCAAAAGGTCACGTGAACACAGAGTTTTAATCAAAATATTTCATTCAATTTCTCGTCAAATTATTTCCTTCGATACGCTGCTAATGAGATGTAAAATAGCAACAACATTAACAACGATGACAACAATAATAATAGCAACAACAATCAAATCAATCAATTGGCCAATTAATATATCAATCAATCAATCAATCTATCAGTCAATCAGTTACTAACGCTTACAAAACACATTGAGGTAAGTGTCGTTATTAAAACAAGTATTAAAGTAACATAATTATTAATTTTATTAATTAAATTTTATGTAATTATATTTTAATATTATTATTATTATTATTATTATTATTATTATATTATTATTATTATTATTATTATTATTATTATTATTATTATATTGTTGTATTACTTAGCATTTACAATATTACATTTACAGCTTGAGTTCCTTGTTTTGCATTTGATCATTTTGGAATGTATTTGTTTCTGTTACTAAAAGCTTCAGCAACGTTCAAACCAATTATACTTTATTTAATGTTCAATAGAAAATGTTATCAGTGCTGATAATAATAATTAATATTAACAACATAATTAATGCTAATTATATTTATCAATTGTAGTTATTATTATAACTATATATTCAGCATCTCCTGTGTTTAACACGATCTGAAAATGAAATGATTTCTTGCCATTAAAATAGTAAATGTGGAAATTGTTCGCGAAATCACAACTGTTTTTTTTTTCCAATTAAATTAACAAAAAGTTAAATTGAGAACAAAATTACGAATAATTTAAGATAATGTTATGATTTTATGATATACTTAATTTGGAAAAGTGCTTAAAACAAGGTATTTAAGTTTTAAAGATATCCGTCCATGTTATTGGAAATTGTGATAAAGGAATGAAAAATTAATATGATTATATATTATATATTATATTGAAATATAAAATTATGTAAATAATAATTATAATATTTATGACATAATATCCAGTGGTTCTTAGCAGGGGAGAGTCAAATGAGGAAGCCATAGAAAGTAGAGAAGAATGTGTGATGACCATAAAACCTGTTGATTCGATAAAACTGAATAAATTATTATAAAAAATAAATGAAATTAAATGAATAAATAGTTGCAAACATATTTTGTTGGATTAAAACATTTATTTTTATAAATATTTTCACACAAAAGCATTTAATAATGTTTGTTTTAGCTATTTGTCAATAAATTAAGGTTTATTGTTTCGAGTTAATGTTAAGTCAAAATGAAATTGGACATAATGTCTTGGACTTCATGAGATGCCCTTGTTTTTAATTATTCATTAGAAGTTATTTAAAATTTTATTTCCTGAAATTCAAGGAAGAATTCGTGAGGAATTTGTGCTCAGAAATAATTTCAATGTTAGGTGATGTGGAAATGATTTAATTTAAGTACATGGAATTATCATTTTAAATGTTTTTTATTACAATTATTATTTTTTTTAATATTATTTTCTCGGCCTCACTGGCAAGCAAGATATTCCGACAGCCTCTCCAAAGTTTAGTGTTCGCACTAGGATCTGAGATTACCCTGGACATTCGGTTGGAAGGTGAAGTCATGATCGAACGCGCTGACTAACGTCAACTGCCAATGTCACTGAGAATTCGCAGTCCGAAAAAGTGCGATTGCCCTCGGAAGAGGGCAGCTGTGGGCGCTCCAGATTTTGTAACTGTGACTGACGACCGAGAGCACAACGTACATTAAACTCGTTTTGGAAGCGCCGCACTCTCTCCAGAATCTGTATGATTCTGTACTCATGACTCCTCTCCAATTTCAAACGCAGGCGCCAACCTTCGGAAGCATTCTTTTGACGCCGGCTGGGGCATTTCTCAACATCCAACCGTGAACATCTTTAATGTCGTACTTGGAAACCTTGCTCTCGTGGCACTTGTCTAAATCATAATCATCGGATGCAACGGCAACATCAGTCACTATGTAGAGGTCACTTCTCCAGGCACACAAATCCGGAATTTTGAGACCCTTTTCTGTGGGAATACGGGGCTCTATTGCTGTGGTATAGCCTCCTTTTTGCAGTTCCCGTTCTTATTCCCTAACGACAGTGTTGTGTCTTTCATGCTTTGGGCCATCAGTTCTCGGGCATCTCTGGATCATGTGGCCCAGCGATTCAAAAGAATCTGCTGCTGAAATCCAATCACTCACTCCAATTCCTCTGGTGAATGATCTTAATCCATAACCGTCTACAGTTTTGTATAGGCTCTCTGATGCCGTCACTTTCCGATCTATTTTTGATTGTTTTGCCTCCGACGTTCCAAATTTCCTGAATTCTCTCATGATCAAGGTGTTGTTCCTAAGAACGTACAACAGGAATTCATCTTCACGACTACCTGTCTCAGAGAAGATCTCTGTCAATCTCTTTATTCTGAGCCGGGGAACCCATTGTTTAAGTGGAAGAATTCCCAGATCACCGGATTTGACGGGAGCATGGTAAAACGCCTTAGGACATCCTTTGGAAGATGATGCCAATGCCTTGTTGCTCTCCTAATCGCGGTATCCGAGGAATTCAATTATTATTTTTTTCCCTTTATTAGCCCAGCCAAAAACTCACAAAAAGCAATCAATTCATACAATTCATAACCCGATTCAATAATTTTAGGTCCGCCAATGGGTCTGGGAAATCCCGTCAGACCATTCAAAAAAAGGAACTTTCAAGTCGATCTTACGAGTCATTGAACATTCACAAATGTCATTCAATTCAACCTCTTTTTTCTTCTTTTCCAGGCGTTATTTTTAAAAGTTCGCCAAATCTTATGGGTCTCCTGCATTGTTGTTATGGAGGTCCACACAAGGAACCTCCTCGAGACCCCAAATCTTCTCCAAACCCTCCAAGACTCTTCTGCTATTGCTCCTCTCCAGTTCAAGACCAGGGCGGTGATGGTACCTTTCTGACTCCGTTGTTCTGGCATCGGATTATTGTCCTTCATCCATTGGTGGATTCCCGGAAGGTCATACTTTGCGACTTTTGAAGCGTGTATTTTATTCAAGTCGGAAGTATCCGATGCCACTGCCACGTCACACACGACGTATGTGGAGCCTTTCCATGCGCACAAACCAGGAATTTTTGTTCCTTCTATCGTCGGGATTCTGGGTTCAATGCTGGTAGTAAACCCCATCTTCTCAAGTTTGCTTCCTAACATGGCCAAAATGGAATTGTGTCTAACATGTCTAGGACCATCGGTAACATGGCACCGCTGTATAATATAGCCCAGCGACTCCTCAGTCCGGCAACCAGCCATAATAATAATAATATATTATTATAAAATAATAATAATAATTCGATGCTGGTAGTAAACCCCATCTTCTCTAATATTATTATTATTATTATTATTATTATTTTTATTATTTTTTTTTTATTATTATTATTATTATCATCATCATCATCGTCATCATCATCACCATCGTCGTCGTCATCATCATCCTAAATCCCACTTTTCACACTTAAGTTTAAGTACACGTTTCCCTTTTGAAATAATTGAGTCAAATGAACTTATAAATCGAATCCCGATTGGTATTGATAATAATTAAAAATAAATTTTATAATAATATAACTAATAGTAAATAATAATAATAATGATATTATTATTATATAATATTTTAATAATGTAATTAATATTTAAAATTGATATTATAATAATATTAATCCATCAATTTGTGAATTAATTTAATCAATTAGTATGTCATTAGCAGTTGATCAGCTCCATATTTTATAATAGTGAACCAATTATTCATGAATTCAACAGTTGTTATTGGTTAATTACGGTTTTTTAATAGAAATAAATACAGGAATTACACGGAAAGTCACGGATAAGATGAAAAGAAAATTGATATTTGATAGCATTTAAAAGAACTTAGAAATAGAAAAAGATGCACTTTTTAACGTTTTACGTTATTTTTTCGTCTCCATGTTACGCTTGAGTGACTTTCTTGATTTATTGGGACTCCACATTTCCCGTCACGTGACCATCGGAGCTCAAGTGGATGACTTTAAGAAATTCTGCCTCGTTAAGATTTCTGAGTAAAATTTCAAAATGGAACTGTTGCACTGTAATCACCACGTGATGCTGATCACGGGTTCGTCATGACGATGAATGTCATTTAAGATAAAATTCATTTTAAATTTATTTTCTTTTTATTTATTTTTATTTTGGAAGAAAAAAGTTAGATTTTATTTCCTAATAAGACCGCAATTATGTTGGAAGATTTTTGTGAGACGAAAATTTGCCAGACATTTATTATTGGTGAAACCTAATTGTAGCGATGAAGAAGATGACGATGATGATGATGACGATGATAATCTCTGAAGTAGCATAACTATGTCAGAAAACAACAATTTAAATCTAATTTAAATTTTTAAAGATTTACGAAAAAATATTTATTTAATTTTTGTTATTTCTTACGAAAAATAAATAAATAAAATATCATTATAATTCTTGAAAAGTTTTGAATCGAAACTCGAAATTAACCAAATCGTTGAAAGTATTTTCGTCAAACGAAACCAATTTATTGAGACCACGTGACGATTCAGCGTTGCCATGACGACAGCAACCTGACTCGACCTTATGGCGGGAAGAATGTGTCTGCTTTGGTGCCTCTTGTTGGCAGTCGTAACCATGGAGATGACGTCACAAAGGGAATGGAGCAACAAAGGTGAGTGCCATGAAATGAGTAATTGTTTTTTTTTTTTGTTAATAATTCATTTTATTATTTTAAATGTTTAAAAATATCTACACGTATTGTTATTATGCTCATATTATTATTATTATTATTTATTATTATTATTCGTTTAAATATATTTTTGTTATTTATGTTCTGACATCTGGGTTCATGAATAGGGGACGTTCAATTAATAATATTTCGTCAGGCGATGACGATGATGATGATGACGACGATGATGATGAGGATTTTGTCACCGGGAGTTTGTGAACAAGCATTGTTACTTGCGTTGTCAGCGAAAGATTCACTTTTTCCCATGAATTCATTGAATTACGAATTTAAATTATTTGTTTGAAAAAAGAAAGAAATTATGGAAAATATCAAAGAAAAATATTTTGTGAAATGAATGTTTACGAAGACAATTAATTAACAATTCATAACTTCATTTAATCAACGTAAATTCGCTTCTTTTTTCGAAAAATTAAGAAAAAAAAACTTCAAAATCGTTGAAAATCTTGAGAGGATGATGACATCCTTATTTTAACAAATCCCCAGTGGGCGGGGCTTCTGAGTCACGTGGGAGTTCTGTCCTGAGCCTGTAGTAATTTCCAAAAGTCAATTAGTTGTTGTGCAGAGCTTATCAACAACCATCCATTCATTTTTTTCTCTCATTCAGTCCATCCTGTGAATTCATTCGCTCACTTATTTAGTTCTTTAAACATTAAAGGAAAATAATTTCGAATTTTATGAAACAATTCAACAATTAATCAATCAAATAATCATTTGGAAAACGAAAAACGTGTTTTCATATTCTATAAATATCTAGAATTTAAATTAAAATAAAAAAAAAAAGAATAAATAAACAAATAATTATTATTATATATTATATTATAATTATTGTAATTATTATTATATATTATAATTATAATACAATTATAACAATTACTATTATCGCATAAATAGATTAATGTTCACATTTTAAAAATTCGATCAACATTTTATATAAATAATTAATCTGATTAATTTAATATATTTTAATTACCAAAAAAGCAATTTATAATTAATTATGAAAATGTTTCTCGCGTGACTCACTCCATATTTTATAAATGCCCTGCTTGCAGCCCATGGCAATGCATTTTATGGCAAAAAAATCTTCCAAAGACCCGAAAGTTGATTGAAAACTCATGAATAATTCAGCAGATTTAATCAATTTAATTCCCGTCTTCATTAATTTGGTTTTTTATTCATTCGTTAATTTATTTATTATTTTGTTTATTATTTTATTAATTCATTATTTTATTTATTATTTTATATATTCATTATTTTATTTAACATTTTATTTGTTTGTATTTTTAAATATCTTTGTAAACCTGAACGTGATTAAACATTTTTAATTGATTTTTGACGATAAAATTTTAAGTAATTAATTTAATTTCCGATAATTAACGATTTAAAACCATTTCTAAATTTTCACAAACAAATATTTCTGTAAAATATTTTAATTCTTCAATTTAATAATTAAATGCACATTTGAAAATAATTTTAAAATAAATTCAAAATATTTCGTCTCGAATATAAGCTCGTGGATCGCAAAATTACTCGGAACATGGATAATAATATGGAAGTTGACACCAGAGGGCGATAATTCAGGTGATAAGTAGGAATCTATTAATAGGCATGGAGATGTTATAAGAAGATTCAAAAGATGGCTGGTATGGCGTCCTGCATGACCAAAGATCGTAAATATATATTTCCCCGGGCTTTGGCAGGAGCGAGGTTCTTGTAAATCTCAGCTTCAACTGCTTACCGTGTACTCAAGCCTGCTGCGTGCATTTCAATCAAACTGACTACATTTCAATCCCCGACTGCATTTCAATCACCGTGCATTTCAATCAAGTCGACTGCATTTCAATCATCGTGCATTTCAATCACCGCGTATTTCAATCAAGCCGACTGCATTTCAATCACATCTAGAATAATAAATTGGCCAATTTGTTCTTATCATTCTAAAGATTTATTTCTGTTAACAGCTGATTAAAAGCCAACTGGTTGGATGCATAATTACTAATTCAACTTTTTATTCCATCAAATAAATAAATAAATAAAGCTTAAAACTTCAATCTTCAAGAATAAATATTTATGTTTGAATTTAATTAAATAAAATAATTTATTCGAAATTTATAACAAAAAAAATCTTAAAAACTTTGAATATTCAAGAATTTCATTTCGTATTTCACGTGAACAACGATTCAAATTAATTCGGTTTCCGTCAAATTTCAACGCGACTCACGATTTAAATCGATTTTATTTTGTAATTAATTAATAATTAATTATAATATAATGATATTGATTATTTTTATTTTGCAACTAAATAACAAATATTTAAGGAATTTAACGATAAAATGTTTGCTCGTTCTTTTTAAAAATAATAACCATTTTAAAAAAAACATTTTAAATATCTTTTAAATATGATAAATTTAATATTTTTAATAATTTAAAAAGTTACTTAATGATCAATCATTTGCTTATTTAGGCCTTTTAAAATTCATTCTGCCACGCATTTCTTGCTTCTTATAAACTTGATTTTTCAGATTAAAAATGATTATTCCTAAAAAAGACAAGAAAAATGGCACATTTTATTGCAAACGCGGGTTTAAAATAATTAATGGAAAATAATAGAAAATGTTGTTTGTTCAAATGACAGGAAAACATTTAACTTTTTAAGGCTCAAAACAAACAGGGTTTAAGTTTGAAAGCAATTTAAACGTTTCAACGTGTGTGTGTGTGTGTGTGTGTGTGTGTGTGTGTGTGTGTGTGTGTGTGTGTGTGTGTGTGTGTGTGTGTGTGTGTGTGTGTGTGTGTGTGTGTGTGTGTGTGTGTGTGTGTGTGTGTGTGTGTGTGTGAAATATTACGATATATTTATTAATATAAGCAACAAATGTGGTTCGTTATATGTACGCAATAAGGAATAATTTTACAGAAGCGCAAAACTTTAACAAATTATTTTCTGAGGATGTAAACAAGAATTGTTTATAACGAACGGTGATCGTCACAGCAATTTCTAAAATCACTTTTTAAGCATTAAAAGCATTAAACATTAAAATGCAATAAAATGTAATTTAAAAGAACAAAAGTCATTTGTTTGGAAATTCCCAAACTTTTAAAAATAACTCGAATCTTTTCTTTTGAAAATTGTTTGGATCTATGGTGGATGTTTGTCAAGTTCTTTGGAATTCACGACATCCGTTGAAAACTTTTCTGCTGCAATCACACAATGATTGAATGCCTTGTACTCCCCATAGTTATTTTTGTTATTATTATTATTATTACCACCATTATTATTACTAAGGTTTAGGAATGATAAAGAAGAATATTATAAATTAAAATCATTGAGAATGAAATAATTTAAAACAATTTATCAATGGCATCCGATTGGTTGCCATTTCTTTTCCATTTCTAATGAAATATATAAATATTAATTAAATTAAATGAATTAAAAATTTAATTCTTTCAATTGAATAATAAATTACATTTATTCATGCAATTTTATTGGAGTATGCGGGTGGTCTGGAAGCATGACGTCATCAAAGAAGAAAAGTGAGTCGACTTGTTTTTATTATTATTATAGAAATTAAAATATTAAAAACATCGACCTCATGAATATTCAAGTGCTTCTAATCGTTCGATGTTAATGCCAATTATGTAAACAATAGCTTTCTAAACGTCATGCCATTTAAATAATCAACGCACGCAAAAATAAATTAACATACATTAATAAATTAACATACATTAACAATCCTCGTTTATTAACTAATATATAAGCAATGGATCGAGAGACAGTGAAAGGACAGTGTTTAACGAGCATAATTCCGTTGAATGAAGCATTGAACGAAACATGCCTTAAGCATCCAATGTAGCATTATTAATGAAGCATGGCTAAGCCCCTCCCACGTGAGCATGAATAATGCAGTAGCACTCTGACCTCTCTAACATCAAAACAACAACATTCGTAACAAAGACGACATCGGGTCCTCACAAAAAACACCGAAAAGCCAAAACAGCGAATCAGGAATTGTGTCTTGAAGTCTGGCTTTGAATTAATATGAAATATAAAACATTAAATATAATATATAAAACATTAAATATTAAATATAAAATTTAAAATATTAAATATAAAATTTAAAATATTAAATATAAAATTTAAAATATTAAATATAAAATTTAAAATATTAAATATAAAATATTAAAGATAAACTATAAAATATGTACAGGTTGATATTTTTTAAAAAATCTTTTTAAACTTTTATCGGATTTTAAATCGCTTTGAAAATAAAATTCTCTGTTGTTTGTAAACAACATTGCAACGTTTTCGTGTCACTTCATGTTTCCATGTCCTTCTCCGTTCTTGATTGACATCGTCAGCGACGATGATGATGACGACGACGACGACGAAGACGACGACGACGACGATGACGATGATCAAAAACAACGATTGACTTCAACAACGGAACGGGAAAAGATCTGAAATCGATTGTTTTTCTGATGGATTTAAGGCCTATTTTAATGTAACAATATTTCTATATTAATACTTGAGAATAACACGTAAATGGATAAATAAATAATTAACTAAATAAATAAATATATAATATCAACATTAACAACAACAACATTAATAATAATAATAGCACTATAATAATAATATTATTATTATTAATAATAACCATTCTCAGAAGTGAGGATCGACGATACGAGTGCCAACGTCTTGATAGACAGAATGAACGTGAACAACAGCAGATCATTGGAGACAGTTTATTACGTCACAGACCTGAAACAACAAACTGACTTCTTCTGGTCGAGGGAATCTGGAATCAGAATAAACATCGGTCTGCAGGTGCCCGGTCACGTGTTACTAGTTTCTGATGTCCTATTGGTCGTTCGCTCGTTTGCAGCTGTTCTGTCATTGGCCGCTCTGAGAATAACATTTCAAAAACCAAAATATTGCATTGTTAATGTTTTGTTTTTTTACAAATATTTCAAAAAAATAAATTTTAAAACAATTAATTGACGTTAAACGAGACCCAATTACACGAAAGGACATCCAACTAATGTCAACATTCGAAGACGTGGACCACCCAGCGAGTGACAACGAATTCATACGCGGCAGTCCATCGTTCGTTCATCGCAAGGATTATTACACTAGGATCTGGAGGAACTTCTGCAGGTGGTTTGCCTAAATGACGATGGTTATGGCAATGGCGATGATGACGACGACGATGATGATGACGATGACGACAACGATGTTGGCGATGACGATGCTGATGATCGAAAGCAACAGAAATAGATGGAAACATCTACCATGGGTAGAATTTGTGGTTCATCCATCATCCGAACCCATCATCACAATCATTTCAGCATCACAACATCACAACCGTCAACGTTGCCCTCAACGTGGTCGTCATTACTGCTATCATTATCGTTGTCATCATCACCATCGTCATCATCATCCATGTCATCATCACCATCGTCATCGTCATCATTACCATCATCGTCTTCTTCATCACCACCACCACCACATCGAATGAAGATTTAAATAACGTGCACTTCCTTGTAATCCTGACCAATGATGGCAATCACTTCGAACATCAATGCGTTCATCAATTCGTGCCACGACGACATAACTTTCGTATGTGCATATTTTATGCTAATTAGCGTGAATATAATAAAATTAATAACGATGAAATCTATCGAGTGGTCATTGTTCGTTTAACGTGAATTGCAGGCATCCTATTCCAGCTGGATACTCTCTCACTCTGGAATTATCTCTCGACAGAACAACCAAAGCAAGCGAAGAAAAATGCGAGGAGGGCATGTGGCTGAAAGGGCTGTGTCCCCCCGACGCCAGGGTTGGGGAGACTTTTGTGAGGAGGACGCTCAACGAGCCCTGTGTGCACGTGGTGGGTCACGTGGCTAAATGGTCATGATGATGACGATGATGATGATGATGATGATGATTACGTTGTGAAATGGCCGGGAAATGGATTTCATTTCTAATCGCAGTGACCTTTTTTAATTCGCATCACTGAATATTCATGAGTTTATTTAAATATGAATTTATAATATATTCACGAGTGCAGCCTAATTATTGTAAACATTAAATTAATTTTATTTTTTTGGTAACGAATTAAAATTGGAAAGCAATAAAAATATAAAACCAGAAAAGCTTTTGCGGCACAAAAAAAGCCATCAAAGTTTCTGAGTGCAGTTGACCGTAACGCGCTGAGTTCGAAACCCCGTGAGGGAAGTTCAGACGTTCTTTGGAATTATTTCCAAGAATATCCATTCATCAAAGGCATTTTAGTGCTTGACGTAAAATGAAGGACTGAATGGATGGTTAAACGGTGAATTATTATTATTAGTATTATTATTATTATTGTTATTATTATTGTTATTATTATTATTATTATTATTGTTATTATTATTGTTATTATTATTATTATTATTATTATTATTATTATTATTATTATTTGCTGTTCAATATTTTATTTGTCTTTAAAATGAATTTTTATAATTACTGAAATACGATCAGTTATTAGAGGAACAAATTGGATTTCAAGCGTTGAAAACAAATAATAACTTCTGCTGCAATAAATTATTCTGAACTTTGAAATCGTAATAATTATGATTTATAATTATGAATATTATAAAATAATAATATATTATAAGTAATAATTACTCTCCCAACAAACATTGATCACTTTCATCATCAAATTGTTATCAGTTGGATGATACTCTTATTATCATTTGTTATTTTAAATTGACTCATTTCATATTCACTTCTAGAATTTTATTGTATTTTTGTTATTTATTAATAAATAATTTAAATAATTTCGATTGGAATCTAAGGTCATTTAATCGCTTGATATTTGAATTCACGATCAAATGACGATTTTATCTTTTTTTTAAATTACCAAAAATATATTTATTTAGTTATAATTCTTAAAATTTAAAAGCCAAAATCATTCCACCGAAAATGCAAAATGCGAAAGAAATAATAATAAAAATAATAATAATAATAATGAACGACGCCATCTATCGACCTCAGGGCAGCTACCCCGAACCCCTGAACGCAGCACCGAACAGCCTCGTATGTTTGGAGGACACGGAACTCCTCAGTCACGTGTTCAACGTCACTCTGACGTCAGAAAGAAAAATTACGAAAACGTCGAAAAGGTGTCAA
The DNA here is from genome assembly GCA_034509925.1 of Hirudinaria manillensis. Taxonomy (NCBI): domain Eukaryota; kingdom Metazoa; phylum Annelida; class Clitellata; order Hirudinida; family Hirudinidae; genus Hirudinaria; species Hirudinaria manillensis. The sequence goes on along the minus strand of CM067529.1, from coordinate 8,168,454 downwards.
ATGGCTGCTGAGGGCTGCGAACTCTGCCAGTTGTCAGCGACTTGTTTCAATAATTCAGGTGAGAATTTCTGGACATTTGAATGAAAATGCACGCGACTTTAATAATTTAATAATTCATCTACACACGACAACGATAATCGTCGTCGTAAGTTTGTTTGCCAAAAATAAAAAATTAATAAAATAAAATATAAAAAAAAATAAATAAAAACATAACCCGTCAGAGAAACACTGTTGCATGAGCGAGTGTCTATCTGGGAGGAGTTGCAGGGAAAACTTCAGTTGTCCCACGAGTCCGGGCGTTTGCAGCATGGGTGAGATGAACGCCAGAAGGCTTCACCTTCGGTAAAACCCCATTAAATCCTTGAATTCTTAAGTTATCAGGGGACGCATATCGACTCACCATGGTTCCTTTGGCACCGCAAAACCTTCTCGACTTTCGATGCCACCTGAGGAGACTGAGGCCCTCCCTGCTTTATCGCTACTGGTTCTACGTTAGCATCCCTCAACTCGACTTTGAAACTCCGAAATTCTTCCAAGTTCTTGCAACCGATCGTCTGAACATCGACTCCGGAATCCACGCTTCTCACTTTTTCCACGTCGAGCACAACTCAGGGGTGGCTGGAATGGGCGATGAGGTCATCTTCCAACACAAGGAAACCAACAGAAGCAAATTCTTTTCAATCCACTCACTGAACAAACACCAATCAGATCAACCCAAGCAGAGATTCGTTTCTCATCCCATGTCCAACAACATCAAAGTGAATTATTTATTTCATTAAATTTATTTTTAAAGATTAATTAAACACTTTTATCGTTTATTTTAATTTCCTGACTTAATTTTCAGTCGTAAATTGAGTAAAATTGTGATTTTATTTGTCAGTCCAGTACTTTTTTATGGTTCAGATACTATTTCACGCATGAGCGATTGTCCATCATTATCATAGCCTTCATCACGAAATAATTCTTTTATTTATTCTATTATTCTTAATATTTTTTATTCCAAATTGTCATTTGGTCATGTCTTCGTAAATGCAAATACAGATGTTATTGCTGATGAAAATAATAATAATAATAATAATAATAATATTAATAATAATAACGATAATAAACGGAAATAAAATAATTGCAAAGGACTAATTGCATATCATTACGAACACGTGATGAATCTAAAAACCAACGTCTCCACTCAGGTAACCCAAGTTCAGTTCTCCTCACCATTTGCATACAGCACCTCAAATTGGAACCAAAGTTGCTGGAAAAATCTAAGCCTCTTCCAAGCATCTTCTCCTGGCAAACAACCATCGCTTCACGGGGTCAAAGTTGACGTCAAGGTCGAAAGGTCACAGGAAGTGAGGTCGGCCTTTCGCTACCACATCAAGTCGGTGCATCACAGGCCCTACGTTAAAATCCTAATTCCGGGTTCGTGCAGAAGTTTTTATTCTTTTTTATTTCAATTTACAATTTACAACTTATTTGTACGTACGTTGCTTTAAAAGAAAAATGGCGAATTTTACGTTCCATAAAAAATATTTTAATTTTTTTCCATTTTCAATAAAACCATAAAAAATAGGCTGTAAATGCGAGCAGTGATTTCACGTGTGCATTGAAATCATTCAATTGTCCTTGTTATTGCCAATAAAATGAAAACCACAAAAGGTTTGAATTCAAAAATTATTTTCATAATTATTGGATTAATTGATTTTATAATTAAATTATAACTAAATAATTAACGGAATTGTTTTATTTAAAGTTTAATTCGCAAAATTCAAACGTATTTCTAAGAAAAAATTCATCTCAGAAGTTGAAGCTAATTCCAATTGAATGAGATTTTTTATTTATTTCCTTTTACATAAGAATTCTTTGTGGTTGAAATTGGGTTATTTGTTTAAATTCAATAAATTAATTTAATTACAATTTGTTTTATAATTCATTTAAAACTTACGATCACACGATGGAACGTCACTGCCTTTCATCTGATGACTCATCATTTCCCACAGAAAGTTGATTGATAAATAACAAACAATAAAACTGTTATAATTAAAAAAAACTTAAAAAGATGATTGCAAAGAAATAATAAACTAAAATAATTAAAGAAATGCAGAAGAAGATTTTGAAGCAGTTCAAAAGTCCATATTGACACAAATTGGCTCAAAAATCACGGAATTCATCAGGGAGTTTTGCTAATAACAAGCATCGGTTATCACTGGAGTTGTTTTTATCATTGAAATTGTTATCACTCGAGTTGTTGTCACGGAAGTGGTTGACACTAAAGTTGTTATCAATGAAGTTGTTATCACTGAAGACATAAAACATGTTTTCCTGGCACCGAAGGAAGCAATCAGCTCCTTAAGTCGCACGCATGAATTCCACTGCGGAACCAACCGACCGCAAAAGATTCCATCTTTCATCGCAGCCTTCAGAAAGTTCCATGTACGAGAATGAAAATGGCGGTTCTCAAAACTTTGCTTTATTCTGAATTTTTATCTTTAATTTGCATTTATTTCGTTCGATTTGCTTCTATTTGTCGGACCAATGAGGTTCTTATGGGGTCATTGAGTGCCACTTAGTTTTGCAAAATCTTCAGAAAAATTGCGGAACTGCAAGGAGCAGCAAAGCAGAACTTCAAATGAAAGAAAATGTTTTCATCGGAATTAATTTTATTTTTTTTAACTGGATTTTTAAAATTATTTTTTAAATAATTCTTTAATGATTCTTTTAAATATTTCTTTAACGTCAAGTCATTGACTTAACAATTTAATTTATTTATTTTTATTATAAGTTTATTTGTTTGTTTTGTCCTTTTTTTCAATTGAAGCGTTTCCTTGGAGAGAGTTCTTATTCAATGAGATTATCAGAGAAATTAGAAGCGAATAGAAAATAAATCTTTAAAACTATTTCAGAAAAACAATCACACATCGACGGTTGATTGATAACATTTCAATCAATGTTTTTCAATCAGGCAATCAATCAGTGCTGAGGTGGTGGTTCTCATTGAACAACATTTCAATCGATCCAAAGCTCATTGGAATCGCTTTCAAGGCAGATGAAAGAACATGGCAACTCACCATTTCAGGTGAGACTTTCGTGTGATGTTTGTAAACATCATTATTATTATTATTATTATTATTATTATTATGCATGTTAAATATATGCAATTTAATGTTAATGCGATGTTTGTAAACATCATTATTATGCAATGTTTAATGTTAATATAATGTTTGTAAATATTCATAAAACTTAATGTTGATGTTTCTAAGCATTTATGTAAAACATATAATGTTTTATGTAAAATATACATGTATAATGCTTATTATTAGTGAATATGTCCTTAAAAAAAACACAAGATGAAATGACAAGTTCCGGTTGAGATGAATTTAACGGCAAATGACAAACATGAAAAAACATTCTTTCTGAAGCAACCACAGCTTTAATGTTTCCTCGTCTTTTTATACTTATAAGTATTCATTTAATCTTTATTTATTATTACAATTAAAAATGAAATTATATTTTTATTTACGAAATAATTTGAAACAATAATTCCCAGGTAAATTGCTGACGTGTCCAAACTACATGAACATAATTTGCGCGGATCTCGAAGCTGAAGAAAAGTTGTTCGACTTGGACGTCATAGTCGTGTGTCCCCCTCTCTTTCAAGTCATCATCTCACTTCCAGTTTCACAAAGCAAAACCTGGTCGGCAAAGATTTTGAAGTTGACAGTCGAAAGTTCCACTGGAAACGAACGTTTCGTGGCTTACATGACCCTCTTACCTTTCCTGAAAAAGAATCTCAAATCTCCTCAAATGTTACATTCGAGGTTAACCGAGACCGACGCCGGCGCTGATGGTGATCATCCTGATGATGCTGCTGCTACTGATGACGATGATGATAACGATGATGATGATGATGACGGCGATACCGACGAGTTGAGTTTAAAGATCAATACGAAACTGTTGCTCATATTCTCGATGATCTTCGTCTTCCTGCTGCATTCAACCTACGTTTCCGTGTCAATCGCTTCCAAGAAGATGCAAAGACACGTGAAGATCCAGGCTGAAAAATTCTGCACGTCACCGAGGAAGGAGAGCAAAACGAAGCATCGTCTCTCTTTGTTCGTCTTTTTCCTTCAACTCCTGCACGGAATCACCTTCACTTTTTCCGGATTCATGTTCGTCATCCTCTGCAAGGTCTCCTCTCCCGCCAAATTCTATCAATCGTTCCAACTTTACACCTGCTCGCAACTACTCCAATGCCACCCTCACATCGATCATCACCATCTCACTCGAGCCAAAATGGAGCAGGATTTGATTCAATTAAACTCATCACTGAAGAACTGCGAAAGGTAAACTGTTTTTAAATCTCTGATTATTATTATTCTGATTATATTCACAAGAATCACTTATTTCTCTCGTTTCCGTCAATTTGTCGCCAATTCTTTAATCAACACGTGAATGTTTCTCGGTTGTTCAGCAAACAATGAACAATACAAACAATGAATAAAACAAACAATGAACAAAACAATGAATAAAACAATAAATTATTTTAAAACCTTTTAAAAATAATTCGACAGAAAATTCCAGCAGAAACCAACGAGGAATTTTTTGCGTCCTCGGAGCCCGAGAAAATAGAATTCATTTTTTAAAATGGATTTTTATTTCATAAAAATTATTAAATAATTTAAAAGAAATTTTATTTTATTTTATTTCATAAAAATGATTAAATAATTTCTTTTAAATCGAATGAAATCGAATTAAATTGTAATTGCCTTTAAAAACATGACTTGAAATATTTCATAAATGTGATCGTAGGTTTAGGAAATCATTGACTTCATGATTATTTAATTTATAATTTAAAATATTTTATTTAAAAATTATTTTATAAAAATAATGTTAAGTTAACCAATGACAAGTCATTTCTATGGTTAAACTATGCAACCAATTTAGGCAATTTAGAAGCAATTTAAGGAAAACCAATAAATATTGTAATTAAATATTAAAAATTTTATTAAAATATTGTATTATCTTTATTATCGGTAGTATTAATTGCTACATTAAATTACAAATTAATAACAATTCCCATCAAGATTAAAACAAAGAATAATTGAAGAATAAGCCTTTTTGTAGATCGACTGTCGTTCAAGACGAGTGAAAGCATAAAATTAAGAATCACATTTCCAGGCGATTCCTTGTGAGGATGAGTTTCGTGAGATTAAAAAGCTGCGTTTTATGCTCATTCGTCCATCCAACAATGCATGGATCCATCCGTCCGTCCGTTCATCCATTTCCAATGTTAATCTGATTTCTCCAGGTACATCGAAGAGTTCCATTCCACGGCCGAGCATCAACATCGTCGTCTTCTTCTTCTTCTCCACGTGGAAAAAAAGAAGAAAACTTTTCAACTGGAACCGAGTTGGAAGTTTAAAAACATTTCACTTCAAAGACTCGCTTCTTGGATTTTTCGTGGAAGCGACACAAACGTCCCTGGAAATTGTTCTTCCGAGTGGATGCTCATTCCCAGCAGCAGCCTCAACAACGACAACAACAACAACAACAACGACGACGACAGCAGCAGCAACAAGTGCTTCTTTCCGTTCGACTTCATAACGCGGCTCCAATCAGAGATCGAGAAATGCCTGAAGAAGATGAGGTTATAAATAGTTTGTTTGATTCCACGAAATCTTTCATTCGGTCGTCTGCTATCTCAGCTCACGTTCCCGCTCTTCTTCGTTCGTCTGCAAACGAGAGTTGAACACGAACAATGAGAATAAAATCCAATTTTAAAGTTTCGGAAATAATTATGGAATCACTTAAATAATAACTTAAATTATAATTAATATTTATAAATTAATATTAATAAATTAAGTAAATAAATAATTTTTATATTTTAATAAAATAATTAAATATTATAAATTCAGTTTTATCTTAATAATTATTGAATTACTTTGCTTAAAGAAACTTAAATCCAGCTATCCTGTCCATCCGTCCGTCCGTCGGTCCATCCCCATCCATCATATTGCAATTGGTGCTTTCCTTAAATGGACATCCATTAATCCTTCACTCATTGGAACAAAACATGCCACAATCCTATTGGTTGATATTTTCGCCCTTGGGGGTTTCCGTGCAACCTCAAATTTGTTATTTAACGATGCCTTTGTATTCTGAATTAAATGGAAAAATAAAAATTTCTTTGGATATTTATTTTTTATTTGGTAATATTTAATAATTATTATAATTAATATAATATAATAATAATAATAATAATAATAATATAATTATCCTGAGTTTATCATCAAAGTCTCTATTATTTTTTTTAATGTTAATAAGTTGTGCAGTCCTGAGAATAAATAATAATAATATTATTATTATTATTATTATTATTATTATTATTTCAAAAATAATAATTGTGACTTTGATGATAAACTCAGGATGGGCGCCTTCCTACGTCTGCATGGATTTCCTGAGAGACACGAACACAACACGACAAACTCCTGCCTCGAGGGAACAACAACTCCTAAAAGTCGTTCGTCTGCCAAGTTTTTCTCAGTTCCACGTGAAAGTTCACCTCAGAAGTTCTTGTCGAACGATGGAGAAGAAGAAAATGAATCGAACGAAAGTCCAGTGCAATCCTTCAACCTACTTCTGTGGCACAGGATTTTCACCTTCTTCGACTTCGTTCTCCTCGTCAAAAGAGTTTCCTCGGCTTACTTCGTCTACAGAAAGTTCTTCATGAAATCGAAAGCCGATAAATTCAAGAGTTTCAATCGGAAACAATCGACATCGGAGAGAAGCGATCGTCAGGTGGGTGTCCGTTCGTCTCGTCCCGAGAGTGCTTACATTTCCGAGAATATCGTCAGAGCTAATGGCATCGGAATCTGTGAAGAGTGAGTTGTCTTGTCTTTTGCTTGTCTTACAATCGGATATTTTGTTGTACTTTGCATCCGCAACATTAATAATTCATTAGCCGTCGCTTCCTGGTGTTTATGCAGATTAGGCTCATTTTAAAGATTTATCTCGGAATTAAGAAGTATAAATTGAAATGAGCAGTAATTAGATTTTCTTTCTCATTTAATCTCTTCTTCCAGAAAATAAACAAGAAAATGTCAACAATTGAAATAAATTGCTGTTGTTTTACAGTAAATCAAGATCAAAGATAATGCTTCGCATTTCAAGTTGTAGTTGAAATGATGTCATCATTTCTGTGTCACCATAATTAATATTATCATCCTCATCATCGTCGTCGTCGTCGTCGTCACCATCATTATCAGGAGCAACAGCATTAATCCTCCACAGCATTTCATGACATTTTATGAGATAAAACTGTCAGCAAGAATTGAACTTTTCTCAGTGATGTTGATGATGATGACGATGACGACGATTATGGTGGTGGTGGTGATGATAACAGCAGTAATTTCCGTATCCAGGAAGAGTGGAAACCCAGTAAAGACGATCCTGGCTGCAGCGACCTTGGCCTATTTGGCCCTGGCCTGGGGATTGTTGAGGAATGGTGACAGCCTCCTGATGATGATTCTGGGATCCCACAAGGACTCATCATCAAAGGACACGACATTCGACGTTTTGTTGGAGCATGACTTTCTTTGGTCTTATCACAGACTGGCAGTCTTCGATCTCAACCAAGCGGTCGATTCGCTGGCATTTCTACAGGAAGCGAAAAGTATGCCGCACTCTCTTTGTAACATGTTATACGCAGTTATAAAGTTTCAAACTGTATTATTGTTATTATTATTATTATTACTATTATTAGTAGTACTAATAGTAGTATAATGATATTATTATTGTTGTTGTTGTGATTATTATTATTATTATTATCATCATTATTATTATTATTTGAAATTCAGCCTTATTATAGTAATACTTATTTTCGCATAATTTTTTTAAAATGTATTCGCCACGTTCCAATATAAAATGCATTATTCATGTGCACTGGACCAATAGAAATTCAACAATGTAGGTCACTGAATCAGGCAAAGAATGTTTATGCTTCCATGCAGATAAATTGATCGGCGGAGAATTATACCGGGAATAGGTGTGCAGCGGAGATATCACATTTTGGTCATAAATAGTAAAAAAATAAATTAATAAATAAATAAATTATCATCAAATTAGAAAATTAGATCCTTATTAGACGTCGTCTCAATTGATTAAACTCTGAAATTAAAATCGAGAGAATCGTTTTAGGATGAAATTCGAATCGATGTTTAACACCAGCGACTCCAATTTGATCGATTCAGAGGGTCATTTCATTAAATAAAACTTGCATTTGAACGTGAAATGGTGAATTCGATTTGGAACATTCGAATTGCCATCCATCACTTCCTGCAGATGGTTTGATAACGTTGAACGATGGATCGCTGCTGAAGAAGTTCCACGAGCATCAAGTCAATACGACCCACGAGTGCCTTTTCAATTCCTGTGGCGGTTATTATCGGCAACCGAGTGAGTCGCTTCTTTTTGCTTGTTCAACTTTTTCACGCTTTTTTACTTCCATCCTCAGATTACACGGTGTCGTCGTCGTCGCCATCACCCCTCGCAAGTGCGGATCCCTCGGACGCGAGCTTCATCGACGTCATGTCCTCCGTCGTCATGACGACGGCGTCGATAGTGATGGCCGAAGTGATCACGGGGAGCCTCCTGTGGTCGCTCATGGTGTACTGCTGCCCCCAGCAAACCACTCACTTCAGTCGCATCGACCCGCGCAGTTTCAGGACTCAAGCAGCGGACGATCGCAGGCAAATCGTTGCTCAAGCGGACCACAAACTCCTCGAAACGCACGTTTGATTACGTAGTCGATTCGTCTCCACCTGTTCAATGTTTTAGCAGACTGAAAATAAACCTCACCGATCTGGGATTCGTAAATAATTTAGTATTCAATTTATTAACTTGGTTCATTAACTTTAATTACGAATTACACACTGGTCACAAACCGATCCTAATTCAATCACCACCCAGTCATGACAAGAGGGTCTCACGTCCTCAATGCAAGCAGTCAGACCATTACTCTCAATACAAACATAAAAATCAGCAAACCAATCAAATCTGTCGACATTCAAACTCTCCACAAGGAGGTGGCAAAAAAATAAAAATCCACCAAAATAAAATAAAATAATAAACAAACGAATGAATGAGTTCATTGCAAGCCACATGGATATTTATTGAGACACAAACACGATAACTGGTCCGTCGTTCACACACACGTTTTAAAAACGTCCGCCCGAATTTCTCTTCCGTCCGAATAACTCAAGTTGTACATTTAAACACCTCTACGGAGAACGTATCCATTCCTAAGTCGCAGTCCAAACGAACGTAGCTGCTCGACGACGACGACGCTTCCACTGACGAAAACGACGTCGCAAACGACGTAGGAGACTAAAAACGAACGAAGATGAGAATATTTAACGCTCGTGTACGCTATTGTTCCGACGAGTCCCCGTTTTCATGCGGCAAGGTCGACCATCTCGTCTTCTTCGTCGCTCGCATCGTGCATGGCCTCCAGTTTCTCTGAAACGTGAAAAACAAGCCGTAAAGATGGTAAAAACGCGCGCCGTCGCCTCTAAATGCACCGACCTTTTTGCTTGAGCGCGGCCGCTCTTTTCTGCCTCGGGGCGTTCAGGTCCTCGACTTCCTCCTTGTTCTTGTCTGGCTGCGAAAAATCCTCCGAGTGCTTCGGGTTTTTCCTGAAATGAAAACGTTTTTTCCTCTTATCGGATTCGAGTATAAAATAAAAACAAATCGAGAATCGCGTCCCCGGTCGCGCAAGGGACTTTAAATGATGACGATGACGACGACGTAAAATCGTTTCCAACGCGACGCGTCAAACAGACCGGTGACGTTCGGTTCCGAGCTGACAGGGCACTTTCTTATTTTTGGCATTCTTTTCGCCGTCTTCGTCGTCATCTTCGTTGTCGTCGTCTTCTTCTTCTTCTTCTTGCTCTTCGACCTCGACCTTCTTCTTCTTCTTCTTCGGAGCCTTCTTCGGAGGAGAAGAGGACTTCTCTTCCTCCTCTTCGTCGTCGAATCCGTTTTCGTCGTCTTCTTCTTCCTCCTCGTCTTCCGACCTTCGCCTCTTCCTTCCCGCTGGTCCCGATCGCCTCTTGGGCTTCGGTCCGGGTTTACGTTTGGCTGGAAACGGAAACGGAAACGTGGAATTCCAAAGTATGTCAAAGTATGTCAAAGTACTCGTTATCTTTGAATGCCATTAACAATTACTTAAAGGTACGTGATCGATCGATCGATCAGCTAAATCATAATCAATAATGCAAGTTGAAACATCTCGAGCTTGAAGTCGATTCTTGTTTAAATTGCTGGAACGTTCAAAATGATTGGCCAATGTAATTCCATGGCCAAGCTCTCTGCAATGAGCTCACCAAGGATTAAGTTTTACTCGACCTAAAAAATCTTGCACGAAGACAGTCGATAATATTTTGCTGACGACAACTTTTGCAATTTAACAACCATTACTTTCGCTACCATTGTTCGCTAATAAATGGTCCATTATTATTATTACTATTATTATTATTATTATTATCATTATTATTATTAAACCAAACATTATTATAAGTGGTTTCACAAATAGCACCTTATAAGAGTCGAAGATTTTAAAAGCACAGACCGACCTTTCTTACGTCCGTGTTTGTAGTCGTCCCCGTCGTCATCTTCGTCTTCGTCGTCGTCGCTGCGTCCCCTCTTCCTCTTTCTGGAGGCTCCGCCCCTCTTCTTGGTGGACCGAGGCCTGTAATCGTCGTCGTCGTCCTCCTCCGAAACCTCCTCCGAGTCGTACCTCCCCCTCCTTCCCCTGCCCGCGGACTTCCTTTTGACGCTCCTGCTCCGGGACTGTTCCGTCAAAAAACATCGAAACTCAGCCGTCGCATCAAACGACTCGTCGATGATCTTAACGACTTCTTAACGATTATTACGTAACCGACGACTCGTCGTCTCTACGTCGACCGACCTTGTTCTTGCCCTTGGCTTCCCAGTCGCTGCCCGAGTCCGCGTCGTCCATCACGAAGTCGCTGTCCTCCCCTTTTGACTGCTCGCTCTCGTCTTCGTCTATCACAAACTCCTCGTCGCTCATCACGAAGTCGTCATCGGCTGCAGAAATCAACGACATTCAATGAAGACGTTCGTGAAATTCTTTGAACTACGATCGATGCCAGAAGACTCTTGACGGTGATCGACAATAATGATAATATTACTAATACTACTACTAATAATAATAATAATAATCGCCAAGTCTCCTTTTAAGGTAATCACAAGTCGTTTTAATATCACGACTCACTATATTTCGGAGCCTTCTGAGTGGCAGCCCTGGGCATCCTCTTCCTCCTCTTCGATCCGACGTCGTCATCGTCGTCGTCGCTGTACCTCCGTCGCGACGGCGGTTTTCTTTTCGACCTCTGAGGAGACGACCTCTTTCTGGGCTTCTTGGCCTCGAAACTGTCATCGTCGTCGTCGTCTTCCTCCTCGTCGTCGTCGTCGTTATCACTTTCTCCTCCGTTGTCGTCTTCATCATCATCGTCGTCGTCGTCGTCGCAGTAGTCCAGCTTCTTTGATTTGCTTTGAATGCTTGCTGTTGGAATAAACAAAGGCAAATAAAAATGCACAAAAAAATCTAAATCAATCGGTCTGCCCTCGGACGAGTACAAATTGCTACCGGGAAGCTCACAGAAACAAGCACTAAAAGTTATAAATAATAATAATAAGCATAATAAGATTGCAAGCTAACCTTTGGACTTTGCAAGCTTCTTGTTGTCAGTTCCATTCTTCACCTTCGATGCACTCGACTTGACCCTGGACGCGGCCCCAACGATCCAATCGGGGAGGTGCCGACCGTTCTTTCCTTCCTCCTCCTTCGAGGTCGGGGTCTCGTCGTTCGGTTTGGTTGGCTGAGGAGATAAATAACTAATAATATCCTTATTAAATTAACAATATTAAATTCAAAAGCAATACTTCAATAGCACATTAAGAAAGTGATGATGTATGTAACTCTAGTCAATATTAAGTGAAATTAGTTAATCAGTCGAAAAACCAGGCATTTTCAAAGCGATGCACGTTAAACTTTAAACCTGTCGCTGGCGTTGCCATGACAACGTTGTGATTATTTGATGTTTACACTCACTTGGGTATTTAAGTCTTTCTTCTCAGGTGCAGCAACAGGAGCCTCTTTTGGAGTTTTCTTCTCCTCTTCAGAAGCGGTCTTGTTATCCGCTGATAATCACCAGTCATCAAAATTATTGGCTGGTTACACGAGCACGACGTTATCAAAATCATTGATATCAGAAATATGATGATGATGTCATCAACAACCAATAAGCAGCAAGGCAAACATAGTAGCATTGTCATTTAATAACACTTCTTATTGTCAAAACCAAATTTAGAGATTCAACAAACCTTTAGGAGTGTTTCCTGTCTGGGCAGTTAGATCTTCACTACTGCAAAAACAAGTTAACATCAATAAAAATATTCCCCAATCAAGCATAGTTGCTGGTATACAATCAGAATAAGCTTTAAAATCTATTGGTATTTTTGTATTTCCTGATAGTTGCAAATAAAAGAGAATATAAACTTAGTCAAAGCCTTCATTGATTCAAGAACTAAGGCCTAATTCAGGCCAAAAATGTAAGCAGCTTGAACAACATAAGTTGGAGGATTACTTCCACAATCGGTTTTAAATGCGAAGCTCTTAGCAGCATTGGAACTTTCTTTTTATTTTGGACCATTTTATCAATTTTTAGGACCAAAATTACTAACATAAAATTATTTGAACATTTCACTTCATTTCTTAAATCTTAGTTTTTTAAATATTGAAGATTCAAATTGATTTACAAATACTCCAATTCTTTCAAAAATTATCCTGATTTTTCAATGTCCACAGTTTTATCCTCACTATGGCCAAGATGTTTATCAAAATTAAGAAGATGTTATGGAAATTTATAATACTTTGGATGCACCTGTTCACCTTTTTCCTCAGGCCAACAGACCAAAAGATCCTCATTCCCAGTTGTGATGCTATCCTCCATAAATACATGAAATTCTAATCCATAAATAAATCAATAAGCAATTATCGACAAGAGATTTGTTGATTTCAATGTGTACCTAACAAAGACTTTTATGTCCTCACTTTGATTCCATTTCTCAAATTCATTATTTCCCAGATTCTCCCAAAAAAAGTTTTATTGGGTCCCTTTATATGAATATAAAGCAGAATCTCCTCGACAAATGCTGTTATCCTCATCTTTAAATGTTAAAGTTTTTGCCCTAAGTCTTTTGAGAATCTTCAAAACTCCCTCTAAGCCAATTCAAGATCAACATCACCATCAAACCATTTGTTATTTGAGGAACTGACTTCAGGAATTATTATCAGAACTTTATTAGTAGGCACAATGGATACTCTAGTAGATGAATTGGATGAACGGGTGAATCCAAAGTATTATAAATTTCCACAACATCTTCTTAATTTTGATAAACATCTTGGCCATAAATATTGTTTGAAACAAACCAATGTATCAGAAATTCACAACTTTTTAGAGCACACGAACCAGAGACAACATATAAACAAATCTTCTCTTCTTGATGTAATCATTTCCATTCAGTTTTTAGCAATGAAAGAATTTCAATGAAAAAGTAACCAAGAAATCCTTGCTCATTGCTTTTCTAAGCTTTTAGCTCTTCCAGTCCAAGAATCAAGCATTAAATCATAGGTCAAAATCTCCAGATAGATTTTGTTCAAACAATAGCCAAGCTTAATGATTTGTGATTCTTTAAGAATCCTCCTGTGTTAGCTATACATCAAAAACTTCTTTTGTGAATGTCATTTGAAACATGAATGCTATCCGATATTTTTAATATCCTATCCTAAGATTTTTAATTCGTCATCATTATCATAGCTCAGACGTAGCAGAAAATTTTTTAATTTTATATGTCAATTCAACAGTCTTTGCACTCAGTTTTATTAGATTTCCTATCATTTATCAGTGAATTTCTAAAACCTTTTGAAAAAAGAATCCTTGTTTTTAAAGTTTCCATCTCAGGTGACAACCCAAAAAAGTTAAATACATGATAAAGAACACCCTGATGAGTGGATCTTGTACAATAAGTGGAATACATAAATAAATGCTAAATCCTGGCAGGTGAGGTTCAAAGCAATATCCAAACGTTAAAAAGTACAGTTGACCTTTGTAGAAGTTATTGAGAACTTCCATAAATTTGGTATTTCCAATCATTCTTAAAATGTAGATATGGTATTTCAATGGTTCAATATATTTAATAAATTTCCAATTACAAATTTACAAATATATATCAAGAAATGAAATATAAAAATGGAATTAAACAATCCCTACACATCCTCAGCCATTATCAAAATGGCCAAATCAGATGCCCAGGTCACCTACCTTTCTTGCTGCTGTTGTGGATTCTTGTAGACGATCTTGTACAGGAGTTTTTCTGGAAGGAGGGAGATGACGTCGCCATGTTGAAGGGTTTTCGGTTTGTCTTTGGGGAGTACGACGGAGGTTTTCGAGTCGTTGGCCTTGTAGAAGCAGGGATTGGTGTGTATCTGACATGAGTGGAATTAAATATTTAAATATTAAATTATCTGCAGATAATGATGCTTCCGATTCGACAACATGTTTCTCCTACGACTATTTAAGCTCGATAGGACACGATGCATCGATGAGTTCTTTATGCGTGACGTGCGTGCCCGTATGACACGCGGGGATCCGCTTCGTCTGAGCAATGAAATTATTACGGCCTGACAACATTTTCTTTAAATGGAGAGTTAATGAATTAAAATGATTCTGCAAAAAACTCACTGGGACAATGACCAATCTTCCATCACAGACTTCAAGTGTTGCATGGTTCCTAGACACTCTCTTGTCTGTTATCTGTTTTATCAAGTCACTTATTAAGATGTGAAAGTGGCATTGAATTCTATCAATAATACATGTGAGTATTGTGAGCACCACGACAATAATGAAATGCCTGATGTCTTGATTGATGAATTGACCATCTTAAGAAAGGAACTTTCATTCATAATTTTCACTTCCTCACTTTTATTATCATTTATTATAACTATTATGAAGTGAAGTCATTATTATTGATTTACAGAAATTAAAGCATGCAAGATTGTTAAGATCACAGTCTTTGGTAAAAAGCAACAGTTTTAATGCATAATAGCACAACAGAGCAACTAATAAAGAAAAAACAACTTTCAAATTGGTTGGCCTAACAAGCCGTCACGAGAACAATATACAATATTTAAAGTAAATTATAAATATAGTAAATGCCTGGAGCAGAGATCCTCTCCCGATGACCGTTTTCTCGGAGGGGATTCCAATGGGATCCCCACCATCCACCGGGGAAAGAGAGACGACAGATTCACTCGACATGATCGATACTGCAACGAAAGAAAAACATTTGTAAATTCTTCGGATGGGAGTTTTCTTTACTCACCCGATACAAATTTTTATTACATGTACAAACATCTCAAAATCTTTCTTTGAAAAAGAATTAAATACATCATATACAAGCATTATTTATTATTATTTATCAATTTCAAATCAGCAACTCCCAGTAAATGAATCCAGATGATATCAAAATGTATCAATTAAATTACCAAGACTGAATATAAAGAACAATGGCAATGGGTCAATGCATAAAAAGAAAAATATGTTTTCCAAACCCAGTAGTTTGAAAAATAAAAATGTAAAAAATCAATAAAAAATTAATGTTAAAAAATCTGTCTTATTTGACAGTATCAAATGAACAAAAAAATTAGAGTATTCTAACAAATATGTTTTGTCACTCAAAATATAAATAGGATGCAAATTTAATCTCAAAGCCAATACATGAACTACCTGTGGGTAGACAAAGATATGTACCATATCACTAGAAGCATGCCAATGAGTTCAATAAAAGAACATAAAAATATAATTAAACAATATTTCCCAAGCCAATTTGTAGGTCCCATCATTGATTAATTTCTTATCTAGACATTTCCTTATCATAATTCAATTCAAACATTCAAATTTTTGCATTGAATTAATTGATAAAATCAAGGTCCATCTCAAAATCACTAATAACCACCACTGCTACCATCTCCAAAAGACAATGTGAAATTAAGGCTCCCACAAGCAAGTCAATCAAATTATTAGTTTTAAGTTTGTTGATTTTAGTAAAATGTAAAACATTAGCAAAATAATAAAGCTCACAAAAACGATCACTAAAAATTTAATTATTCAGTTATCTTGGCAATTCCATCATAGTACTAATTAGCTTATTAAGTTAGTTAATATTAAATAAATAAATAAACAGAGGTATGTAGATATGACAAAATCAAAGAATGAATGCAACATGATTAAATTTAGCTGTAAAATATAAAGGCAACAGAAAAAAATCCTAACTTAAATGAAAGGCTTACTAATTAGGTTTTGATAAATTGATAAAGGTGTGAAAACATTTTGATGACAAATTTAACAACAAAAGTCAGCAGATTATGATAAAGCTTACTTAGTCCAACTAAACAGTTTATCTGATTAATGAAACAAGTTGATTAAAACAAAATGCATTAAAACTTCTGAATTATTACCATTAGACATTACACTTTAATGGATAAATAGTGATCAACCCCAATGACCCATTCAGATTCGATATAATAAAACCGATTTATTATAACCAAAAAACTTCAAGTATATCAATCTAAGTAATTTTTATGGCGGAATAATCCCTAGAATGATCTCGTTTTGATAAATTTCATTTCTCACATACAGACCGAAATAACTAAATCTGAGACAAACACATCGATTGATCACAAAACGTTGCTTCGGCATAAGCAAAGTAACCGAAGCGATCTAACGCGCATGTCTATTCCCTAAAAATGTATTTAGAAGCGCATGCATTGCTGACACCTTGAGACATTTTCAGTTCCGTCAATTTACGCGACCAAATTGGTTTCTACATTCGGTGGCATCGTCGACAGTGCATTCACGGGGACGAAGTGGTCATAATGGCGGATCCAAGATGCAATCATCCAACGCAATCGGAAAAATCGTCTCCGACAAAAAATAATCAAAACAAGCAACACACGAACCTTTTATGCGGAACTCGTTTCTCTTGTCAGAAAGCAAATTCGCATATTTACCACCAAATAAACAACTAACGGAAAATGGCGATCGCCAGAATCGTTTTAATCTTTATGTTTTCTTAGCGCTACCTATGCGATTTTAAAAAATTGTCCCAAGGTACACTTCGGTTTAACATTTAGCAAAATAATACAAGTTTATACATGCCTAAATGATTTCAAAATAACTCTTAATAAAAGTATAAATAAATAAATTTATCGACATTAATTTTCAATCTCAAAAAATAGATTACGAAGACCGCGCGATCAGTCATGAAAGTTTTAAAAACAAACAGATATCATCTTTCTGAAAAACTTCAAGTGAACTTCAACTGAAATTTGGATAGAGCAAAACCATCAAACTGAAACGAGCCGTATCACATTCATTACCTGATCACCAAAAATGCAAAATCAACTAAGTTGAAATTACATCTCAAAAAAACTGACCTCAGAAAAGAAATCAACAACGACCTCAGGAAAACATATCCAGTTGGATTCCAACTCTATAAAGAAGTTTGAGGAAAAATCCTTACCGCACTGAAGCCTCGACGGGGGATCCCAGAACTGACAGTAGATTGCCAAAGAATCAGATCGAAATTAGCTTGAAATCATGTCCCAGGCTTAGTCAGATTTAAAATGTTTTCGAAGTGCTTGCTATAAGATTACAAGTAAGAATTTTATATTTTGGATGAAATGATATCCAGTTATCCGATAAAGTACTACATATATTTGCTCAAAGTTTCCCTTCTATCATTACTTAATAATATTGGTGAAGTAAAATTTGAATGTGAATGAACTTCCAGGGAAAACCCCTTTGGTGGTTAAGTGGTGTTTCAAGGGTGACGTCTCTTCCTACACATGAAATTATGTTTTATTTCAGCCGCTATAAAGTCTGGCTACCGTAACAAGATTTCATATATTAGACAAATTTGATATTTGGCGCTCTAATAAAGACATCGGCAGCACTGATACCGAATATCGTCCAAGTCAGATTTGCAATAGAAGTTAAGAAAAAACAAAAACAATAACTTATTATCCATTCAAAAAAACCAGGAGGGTCATCAAAGTCATCAAAATCTGAAATGAAAGACTTAGACATGGAAGATGCCATCCCAATACCTATTCTAAATGAAGCGACTCGCAGATGTCAAACGTGAAGTTGTGACTCAGGCTGACGAAACTATCCGGCATTTATTCTTGGAATGTCAGGCTCAATCCTGAAGATGAGAAATTAATTTAAAAGCAGACCTAAGCTCCAAAAATAAGCTCCAAATAAATCAGGAATGGATGATTCCATGATGACACTCACCTAAAATGAACGCTCTCTCCTCATTAGTGTTAAGTTATTATCTCATTTAATGCACGTAAAAATATAAATTGCTGAAAATTTTTTCGGCCGCATGGTTCAAAAACTGATCTGTTCTTTTTTGTCCACTTCTTAGTTAACCGATCAAGGCTGTTATAAATTCATAAAGATGGTTATTATTTTTGTTATTATTAGTTCTATTCTGCGTTAAGAAGCTTGGTTCAAAAGCAGCTTTTTAGTAAAGGTAATTCTGCATACTGCTTATAAAATAATGACAAGTTCAATGCAGTGTTCAGTGGGCCGTATGATTTTTGGACGATTTTATTTGTTGATCCAGTAGTGAGATGGCTTGTCGTTTTTCTTGGTGAGGCGTCGTTTATCGCATTATCTTGCTCGAAATAATGCGTTATTGGACGATTTATTTAATTTGCAGTTCTGACATTTAGTAGTTCCGGAGTAGTATCGAGCGAGAGAAATCATGGCTGGAAGGCTTACAAATTCACGTCGCAAGAAAGATACAAAAACTGGTGGTGGACCAGAACTTCGACAGACTAAACTCGTTTTAAGGGTTACAGCCAAGCGGCTCACTTACACTACTAAGAGCACAAATTTGAGAAAGTTCGAAGAACAAACATCCATCCTCGAAAATGTGGATTTGTCTGAGACCATTTGTATTAAATGCCCGGAAATCGGCAGTACACAGAAGGTGGATAATAATGCAAGCAATAAAGATATTGCTTCTAATCCTCTTCAGTGTAAAGATACAATTTTGCCCAGCAAACTTGTTTCCAGACCCAGAAGGAATGTTTTCCAAAAAAAGGTGGCCTTATTTGTTTATAGAGCATTATGTTGATTATAGAATCAATGAGCATTATATTTCATTGTTTATTGATTTTCAACTAATTAAGTGATCCAACATGAGGAATAATCTTTTCAAATTCATATTTATTTTGTTGGAATGTGGTTTAAATGGATATGCAGAGAGTTTCAGTTTAGAGATTCATTTTAGACTGAGGCATGTGGACTTTCTTGGAAAGAGGAAACAGAACTCAAAAAAGCTTTATATGCCTCTTTGCAAAGGAAGAAAGTTAAGTCTGATTCAAGTAGTACCTCCAATGTTGGAATTTCAAGGTCTGATGCCAATATGTCAGACGATTTGGAGGTTAAAACTATACCATGTGGTAAGCATTAGGTTAAATATTTTGTTTTGAAATTTCACTGAAATTACATTGAATTAATTCTTCTTGTGCATATGAGGTTTGTCATGTATCTTCACATTAATGGAGTCTCTATGCACCCTAGAACACTTGTATCCTCAAAAATGTCTGAATTCCTTAGGAAGCATTATGTTGCAAATAGGAGAAAATTAACAATTAATCATGAAATAATGACTCAAAAATGTATTAAAACTTTACCCATTCATTTGAAGCTATTAAATTTTCTATTCAATAAGTTGTTCATGACTTACAATTCTTTCCAGGAATTTATGTTGCTATAAACACATTTATATCACTATTTCTGTTTGTTTATCCAGAAAATCAATTATATATAATTAATGAGTCCTCTCATTATTGTTCTTAAAATTGGCAGAAGTATGATTTAATTTGTTGTGATTATTTAGCAAATTAATTTTCCATATTTATTAAACTTGAATTATTATTTTGAAATTCATGTTTAAATATATTGTAAATATGATGTTATTATTGAAAAACTTTAAAATTATGCAATGCAACGGGTAATCAAGGCTTACAAACAAAAGTAGTTGGTCTCATTTTTTGGTTCACAAGTGCAAATTTTTGCAGACATTTTTTTCATCTACTTAGAGGGAACAGGGGATTGGTTGGGAATATATTAAGTTTAGGATAATTCAGAATTTCACATTTCTGAATTAGATTTTAGAACATGAATCTTTGGAGAACAAGAATAATTTAAATCTAAATTTGAAGGTCTCAGTCAACAAACCCTTGAAATGTTGTCTCCTCAGTTGACGAGATCGGAAGGCAAAACCGTCTCGGACACACGCGTCGTGCAATTCAGCAGAAGTAGAAGCAGGCAAATTTCACATTGTATTAATTGCTTAATTCGTGTTAATTGCTTAATTTGTGTGCTTAACCCGTCACTTCTTGATATTGTTTGTTTCAGTGGAATGTACAGAGCTCAAAGAAAGTTTGCATGTGGTTCCAAACCAGGAGGTGGCTCTTTTGCAAGCAGAAGAAGGTTTCAGAAGAGGGTTGATTGTACTTTGCAGGATGACTTGCAGAACGTTCCTTATACCGAAGATTTCATAGATTATCTCTGCCTCAGAGGTAGTTCTGTTTAAAAAAAACTGAAACCGTGGAAATTTTAAAATCTGATTTTATTCAAAATCATTTGAAATTAATTTGAAACAGGTACCTCGTTCATGCCCGAAAGCTTGAAAATGTTCGACAAGATTCTCTGCTCGAACATCAAAACTCACGTTGATACTCCGTCGACTTGCAGCTCTGCAGACTTCATGGGGATTCGAAGCGGAGCCAGGAAAGCATTCGGCCACAAAGTCCGTAGGAAATACAACGGGACGTTTGCCAGGGTATCACCTGACGGGAGTTCTTCATTTAGCTAATTTAAATTTTAATTACACGTCAATTCGTCGTCTTTGTTCTTCTAGAAACCTTCCGGTCTTAAAGCCAAAGAGTTTACGAATGCCGAGAAATCTTCTAAAGTCGTCCGAGAGGGATCGTCTCCGGTCGAGAAGCGCAGACCTCTGACGAGATCCTTTAGCAAAACGGAGACTTCCGTCGGAAAAGATTCCGACCGAACGTTGCTTGCCGGCGCATTTCCTAGCGATCGCTCAGAGGTGGATTCTTTGCAGAACCGTGACTCTGATGGTGGTGATGATGATGACGATGACGATGATGATGATGATAATGATGGTGATGAAAGTGAGGGACTGTCTGAGGTATTATCCTGTTTTGTGAAGGATGATTTCCCTCTTTTTTATAATGGGGATTCTATCGTACACCACGACGACGGTGATGATGGTGATGAAGACGATGACGACGATGATGGTGGCAAGTCTGGATGGATTCTTGCCGGCAGGGAATTGTCCGAAGAAAGATCCGACGATCCGCCGAGCAGTAAATTCGATGACAAACTCGATCCTGCGGAGGGTTGCTGCACGGAGCAGTGCGCGGATGCCGACTCGGACGGCAAGGGCTGCGAGGAAAGAACTTTTGATGCGAGCGATGATGATGATGACGACGATGATGATGAAGAGGATGATGCAGGGGATTTGTTTTGTTTGGAATTCTTGGGTAAGAATGTAAACTCCGGTGCGAAGGATGGTCCTCGTAGTTACGCGGAGGTGCATTGCGATTCCAACAACAACGAAATCGGAACTTGCATCGGAGCCGTCAACAAATGCGTCGGGACCGACTCTGCCGACTTTTTCCCCGATTCCGTCGTCCGGACCGACTCGACTTTTAGAAATCGCTTTCCCTTCGACCGATTCCTTCCTCGAAATCGCTCTTCGTCCTTGGCAGACCTCGGTAACTGCATGCTGTCGATATCCCACGGCCTGCCGGTCGTGCAGTCCCCTTTCGAATGCACGGTCCCTGGGAGAGACGAGATCTTGCGAGAAAGTCAGGTTCTGCTGACCAACATTCCGGTGGTCGGAATGACTTCGTTGTCCTCCGTGCTGGTGATTCCTCCGGTTCAAAACTTGAACTTCATCCAGTTCGCCTCCTCTCCTTCCGTCTTCGCGCCCTGGCAGGACGCCGGTCGAGCGTGCGGACGCGAAGGACCTTTGACTCCGGCGAAGATGTTCGGTTCCTCTTCCGTCGAATTTTCGTCCGTGGACTCCTCTCTCGACGGCTTTCACAGCTTGAGAAAAATTGCTCCCAAGATGTCTACAGAAAGATTTAACAGTTCTTTAGAGTTTAGTCTGCCTTGCCAATCCTGCATGACGATGAACTCCTATGAGAAACAAAACTTGCAACCGATCGGTGGAACACGGACTCGTGTATCCGACGTGAGTTTGCAGACGACTCGTAGTGCATGGATGGTGTGCTACGTCCTTAACTTTTGCGTTCTCAAAACCTATTTCTGTTTTTTTTTAGTCCATTCGCGAGAATAATGTTTTTTTTTTACATTTTGAGGATAATTTTTCTTTATTCTACTCTCATTATGTTAGGTCAATAGGTGTCTTAGAAAGAAATTCTATCAATTGTTTATTATATGTTGCATGTTATCGCATTGATATCATAGATCGGTATGTTCTGGAGTTGAAATTCATTCATAATTTGGATTGATCTTGTTTCAGGTGATGGATCAAAACAATAATAGCATTACAAACTTCTTCAAGAAGCAGAGAAGGAAGGCATGTAGGAAAAGTAAGTGATGATGATGGTGATGATTATTATTACTACTATTATTATTATTATTATTATAAGTGTAATATAAATTCAAATTATTGTTTGGGGTTGAACCTAGCGATATATTAATCCAATGGTTGTTGTTCATTTTTGAAGGAACTATTACATGCAATTATAATTATGTAATGATGTTGGCTTTCATTGCTGCCAGCATTTGAAGTGCTCAACTAGTTAAGTACTTCTTAGGTCCCTTCTTCTTAGGTTTCATTCACGACACTTTCGTACATTCTATTATTCTAAGCCACGTGACAAAATACAAAAACATGATTTCAGGAGCAACCGAAGAATATTCTCCTCGTCCTGCCAAGCCTTTGGAGAGCGCCGAAGACTTCATAGAAAACGAGGAGAGAGAGACTCGAATCAAGGAGCCTCCCTCCGCCATAAACCTCAGATCGGGAAAAGTGGTCGGCACGGAAGAGCAAGGAAGGAGTCATCCGAAAGTCGTGCTGGAAAAATGCGAGGATCCCACGTCGCCGTCGAGTCTGCGACGGGGAGTCGAGGCCGACTTCGGAGTCGTCGACGGAAGAGCTTCGAAAGACGACCCGTCGAAGAAATTTCGACGTTTCTCCCGTCACAAGGTGGTCAAGAAAGGGGTGAGGAGAAGGAGGAGGAGGAGGCAGAGCGTGGAATTGATCGACAAGAGTTGGATTAGGAGCGGTTTGAAGAGGTCCAACGAACTTTCTTTGGACGGAAAACTTACGAGACCCACGACCAGGTCGAAGACTCTGGCGTCTGCTGAGGACGAACTGACGAGGGCCAAGATGGAGTTTGAGGATGATGAAGACGACGATGATGATGATATCGATTTGTGAATATCTTGTTTTTAATCTGCAATGTTGCTTTTGGAATGTATCATTTAGAAAGTTTTGTTTTTACTGTTTGATATCACAATATTATTATTATTATTATTATTATTATTATTATTATTATTATTGTTATTATTATTATTATTATTATTATTATTATTATTATTATTATTATTATTATTATTATTATTATTATTATTATTATTATTATTGCTTTCATTATTTTGGAAGGGCATTCGGTTACTTTTCCATCCTGGTTTTGGTCCCGATTTTTGTATATTTGCAACTAAACGATCTTGTTTAGAAGCCTGCATCCGGCACGCTATTTGAAGTTGTTTCTTGAAGCCTTTATATTTGTGATTTTGGAAATAATAATAATAATAATAATATATTGTATTTTATATTTGCGAGTTGCTTGTTATTGTTTGCGAACTTGTTTCCTATTAGTTGTTGATATGGATAGGATTTGCATTGAGTTCATGCTACTTTTTCTTGATTTTTATGGGGATTTAACGTTTAATTCATGGTAGCAATCTGAAGATGCAGACAAGATACAAACTTTGTTGATGGTCTTTTCTAAGATTTCGATAGAAAGAAAGGCAGTCGAGAGATATTTGTATCAATTCCTTGTGCCCTGTTGAGAGTCAAACTGTTATGAAGATGATCCGAGGTGATTTTAAGGTAATAAGGTAAGGGACGTAAGATGTCCAAGTGTTTGTTCCTGCTATTTCATTAACTTGATGCAGAATAAAGTCTCATCAACCAGAAAGTTTTGGAAAATGTTGAGGATTTTGCGCTTGTTTTATTGGTTGCTGTTGTTATTATTTTATTATATTACATTATTATTTTATTATATTATTATTATTTTATTATATTACATTATTATTTTATTATATTATTATTATTTTATTATATTACATTATTATTTTATTATATTATTATTATTCTTTGTAAAAGGGTTGGACCAGGTGGGAGTCAACGTTATGTGACATATACATGCGGCACAAGTGCGGATGTTATGGATCTCCGTCCGTCCATCCATCAAAATATGCAGGGTGATGAGACGACGCTCAACGCCCAGTTTAGGATTAAAGCTTCAATAAGTAATTAATATAAAGAGCTGACGACTCGTAGTGCATGGATTTAGTAATGTTCCTGCAATAAATGAAATAGTAAATTTAATCTTGAATGTGTCTAATGGTCCTGTACGCGGTTAAATAATATAAAGTAACTTCTAAAAATAATATCATAACTAATTATGACTTCCGGCTCTAATCGTTACGCAGGAAGTGATTCACAGACGCTTCGAAACGACATTAAAAGGATTGTAAAGCGCTGTAAATAATTACGTCCTTTAAAAATAAAGTTTAATTTTAATCGTAAATTCGATAATTTATTTTATTATAATTTCATTTACAAGGACATTCTAATAGGTTCGTGTATTCTAAGCATCAGAAAGTTACAACCACTTGTGTATGGCACAATAACGGGAAGATATTCCCTATTTAGTAATTTTTAATTTTAAAGATAAATTCATTTAATTAATATTTTTAAAAGATCGATTAGCACGATTTAAGTTTTAAAATTTACACAAAAAATGAGTAACAATTTAAAGAATCAATTAATATCTTATTTAATTTATTTAAGGGATTAAAATGAAATAATAAATTCAACCATGTCAAACAACTTGCACGAATGCTAAAATGGTTGGTTATAACTAGAAGGGTTAATGACTGTCCTGAATATCAATGAAGTTTTATTGATTTTTCACGGAACTTTGAAATTGTTAATCGTGTTCGTAACGGATAGCAATATGGGCATTCCTTTGCATTATTACGGATATAATTAATGGAGAATCTAAGAACCATTTTCATGAGGACCCCACATCGTAATTTGGTCCATATTATCGACCAGGGGGTATTAATTTAATTATACCCGAGTACAAGTAATGAGAAATACGTGTTCAAATTATAGCTAAAACTGACATCTACCGTCAAACCTGCCCTAGAATTGTCTGCTCACAACATCCGCTGGTGTTTTGAATGAAAGGCGTTTCCCCTTTTTATGAATAAAGAAAAAAAAACAACAGAATTGGGAAGTGCTGAATGGTAAACACGGGCTTGTAGTGCGCTTCATTTGCATAAATTTTTAATCCAAATGAATGCATAATGAACATCCAACGTTCATCACGGGCTATCATTTCAAAACAAAAGTCTTTCGTGCTTTTTCAAGTAATCATAATTTTTAGTCATCACTCATTAATTATTATTTATTAACCGATTAAATTGATTAAATAAACAATTACTGTGTACGTACTGATTTAATCGTTAAATTTATTAATTGATGCACATTATTAATTAACATATATTATTAATTAACATATATTATCAATTAACTTATATTATTAATCAACTTATAATATTAATTAACATATATTTTCTCCTAGAAAACAAATCTGCAATCGAAGACCACAACGTGCACCTCGCCAAAGTATTCTAGTTCAGCCGTTATTTGTATGTTTGTTTATTACAAGTACTGTACGCTTATTGTACGTCTGTTCTGAAGACTTCCATACAATGACGTTTGTGAAGTTATTTCAATTAAACAAATTCAAAATCCCTTCATTTTGAAACTTTGCAGATTTCCAATTGACCTCACTGAACCTGGAGTTATTTTCAGAAAAACTCGGTACATTATAATATTATATTATTACATTTTATTATTATTATTATTATTATTATTATTATTATTATTACTATATTATTATATTATTATTATTATTATTATTATTATTATTATTATACATTGTATTGTATACATAAAAATGTATTATTATTATTATATTGCGTATTATAATAATAATATTATTATATTTCATATTATTATTATTATTATTATTATTATTATTATTATTATTATATTGTATATTATAATAATAACATCGTTATTGATTAAATCGATCAATTGCAATCATTTAAAGCACTTGAAGCGTTAAATTAGCGGCAATAGATAACAGGTATGCTTGAACATATCACTTACCAATAACAATTTGTGTCTGCCAGTGGAGCAATCTTTGTTGATAAACATAAAAGCAAGATGGTCTATTTATATGGACCAACCACGGTTCGTCTTTAAAGTCTTTAATTAGACACGTTGTGCAAATTGTGTTTTGGCTTAGTATTGATTATTGATTAATCAACCACAATCAACGTCACGTAACTAATTAATATTGTTATTGTTGACGTCATTCCTTTCTCGAACGCTGATTGGTTCTTGAAAGATATTTTCGTCTTCAAAGTTTAACTTCGAGTATTGTAATTTCCGGACAACTAATTCCACACGTAAAATAATAAACACATAAATAAATTATTCGCCTGAAATAAAATAATTAATCATACGCTAAAAATGTCCCTCTTGTGTAGCTGCTTACGTGCACAGAATGATTAGAAGTGCTTACGTCAGTGACAAGCATAGCGCTTAATATTTTGATTTGTTTGGTATTATTTTACACAATAATTAAGACAATATTTTATTATTAGTCACAATTATTAATATAATAATTACGATAAATATTTAAATATTATATTAATTAATGTAATGCATTATTTATATAATAATTAATGTTTAAAAACTATTAATGCCATAATTATTATTAATATTATATTTTTCTTAAAATTATTATTAATGAAACGATTAGAGACAAAAGAGCATATGATGTTATCTAGTAAAAACTTGAATTTGCTGCTTGAACCTCAATGGAACGATTGAAACGTCAACCAAACATTTTCAATCAACAGCTGACCGATTGATTGGTAAGTGCTTCTCGATTCTTATCTTTCACGGCACAATAAACTGGCCGCTAGCTATGCATAGCAAACCGTGCAGTTTACGCCTAACTCAGGCCCAACTTAAGAGATTTCAAGTTTTCTTCTTTACTCATTCGTCGATATGCTTCAATGGGTTCGCATTCAATGGATAACATGAATACTTTTTTGGGTCTCTAATTGAGGCATCATTCCTATTTTTGGATTCTACGGAAGTTTTCGAACTAAGAGATGAACTAAGATGATTTAATGACTTTTAAAGATTTAATTTTATTAAAACGTTTAAATTTAAAGCGAGTTAAATTCTGACTTACTCTGACATCCGCCATGTCATCGTCGATTTTAATCAAAGTTTTGATGTGTTCCATTCTCCAGCTGGACATAATTTGCTCGCGAAATGTTTCCCATCCGTGCGGATACAACAACACTCCAATAGCGGGGCCTACCTGCTTCCTTTACTACGACTGCACATTTCCAGGAGCAAAGAATCTCATGACATGTCCAGTTTTTTCCATTTTCGACCAGAAGACGAATTCCTGCGCATCCAATTATTCGGCTTGGATCACTTGTTTGACGAACTTGAAGACCAACGTCAACATGAATTCAATTCTGGACGTCTTAAACAGCTACATGATGCCAAAAGTTTCAAAAACCATTCACGAAATCCTGAAAACAGCTGAGAATATTTCGAAATCTCAATCTTCAGGTGATTCTAATCCGTGTCCCGACAATTGCCAGACGACCTACAACACGAGCCTGTGTATCATTCCTTACGACAACTGTACAGGTTACTACAACTGCTCGAGTCCTCTTTCGAAGTTCAGGAACTGCAAATTGGACGAAAAGTTCGACGAATTCACGCGTCAGTGCGTGACTCGCAACTACGCATCGTGCGGTGTCGGATCGAGTTACCCTGCGGAGGACAGACCAAACAGGAAGCTTCGATTTTGCACCGAAAGTCAGATGAACGAATGTTCGTCGTCAGAATCTCCTCTGCACGACTGCATTTACTCTACGAAGTGCTTGGCTTACGAGGATTGTTCGAGAACGAAGGCAAACAGATACGTCAACTGCTCTGAACTTCGAAACGACGACGGCATCTGCAAAGCTCTCTTCCCAGAAGACTGCGAGAAGCTTCCGGAACTTTTGGATGAAATCACGAATGGTGTCAGCATTTCTGGGACGAAATATTCTTTCAAGGAAGGAGAAAAAGCAGAATTCACGTGCGACTCGAATTTTACTTCGATCGAACAATTCGTTTGGTTCATCGACAAACATCAAATGAATGATTCAGAAAGAATTAAAATAGTTTCGGAGAGGAAAAGATCCATTATATCCATCAATCCTATACTCGTTCAAGATAATGGTCATTGTCTGATTGCTCGAGTTTTAAATTAAAATTTATAAATTATTAATTTCATCGTTAGATGGCATTCATTGTTATTGTTATTGTCGTTCAAACAAATATCGTCATCATTGATATTATCATCACTATCATCATTATCAGTTTCATTTTTCAATTCTTTCTTGTAACTCAAGTGATCCACAAACAGTTTCTTGTATCGTGTAGAAACAAAAAACAAACAAATTATACATTTGAGTTTACGTATTCAATTATTTATATATATATATTTATACACATAAATATTTATAATAAAGTGAATAATTTTGATTTCAGGCTTGTTGAACTGCTCCGCAGAATATGGAGGCAGCTTCCACCAAACAGATTCCAAAAACATCATCGTGTATCCGATGCCAGTCGTGACAATCAGTCCTCCTTCTCAAACTCTGGTCAAAGGAATGAACGGCAGTTCAGTTCAATTCACCTGCAATGTTACCTGGTCCACATTCTATTTAATCAAACCGTTTGCAATCGAATGGTTTGTAAATGGAACAAGTGTTTCATCCAACGGTTGGTGATTGATTGATCTTTGCTTTCTGAGAGAGCATCGTTCATTTGCTGAGTGTTTCTTACTGGACTACTTGCCGTCCGATTACAAAGAGATGCCTGGAAATTATGCTACACGCGTAGACCAGCTGATGGAGTTTAAAATAAATAAATAAATAGATTATGACTTATTATAATTATTATAATCTATGGAACCATCAGGGAACCGATGCTATCTTTAATGAAAATGTCGGAAAATGTAAATATTTCCTAAAAAAATATTTATAATTATTTCCAGCCTTCGAGGAAGTGAGCACTCAAAATTTGACTTTCAACGAGTCGTCATCAGTCACTTGTTGCGCCAACATGTCACAAATTGGTCTCGTTTTCAGTCAATCAAGTCTCGTGACCTTCTTAATGAGTGACGGTTCGAAATTATTTTCTTTTTATAATTAAATGTCATCAATTATAATTTAAATAATATGAAATCATTTAATGATAACATCTGCTAATATAAACAACAAAGTAAATAACAACAAACCGTACACAAAAACTCAGTTTTCAAAAATGTTTTCGGAGAATTAAAAATTAATATTTTTTAATTGAAACGTAAATTAATTATTGAAAGTTGAGAAGTTCATTTCGACCATCTTGAGTTGGATATTAATTTGTTATTATTATTATTATTAAATCATTATTATTTTACATCAAATATGTCATTTAAAAATTAAATAGAACAATTATTATATTATAATGGTTAATATTAACATGCTTATAATTTATCTCGGTTGCTAATATTAATTACATAGTATTGCATAAGTAGTAATCCCTAGCAATTACAATAATTTCAGCAATACCAAAATGTAACAAAAATACATTACAACTATTTAATGTTAAAATAATACTAAATAAAATAACCACTATAAAAATGACGTCACTGAATTTCAATTCAACAGACATCGGAGTGATGTGCAAATCGGATACAAAGGATGGACTGATTTGGGGAGACACGAAACCAGGAGAGAATTTCACTCAACCGTGTCCGTCAACTTCAGAAGGTTACTGACCTCACCTTTTGTCATCACCATCATCATCGTCGTCATCGTCGATATCGTCGTCATCATAATCGCCATCTTCGTCGTCATCTGTAATAAAGTGATTACAGATTAACATTTTACATTTTAACCTATGCCACGAACTCGTGATAACAACAGGCAAACTGATGAGAAGTTGTTTCAGTGGAGGAATTTGGGGAGATATAAACGAGGATGAATGCTTGAGTCTGAAAATCAACGAAATTTCTGATTTGGTGAGTTCGTTTGGTCACAAGAGGTAATGTACCGGATATCCGATCGGCTCCGGTATCTTGTTTCAAGTGAAAAGTGAACGATGACAATATATCATTAGTCTATTGGACAAACATTTAATAATACTTCTTATCAAAATTTGCACAGTAAATATTGTCTCGGACCAATTAACAGCACGAAGTACAAAGTACATTAAATAAATTAAAATTTAAAAATTAATATCATAACTTAATAAATACGATTATTAATTGATTATTTTTTATTTTAAAATAAATTAAACTTAAAAATTGAAAATAGTTGGATGCCCTGAACTCAATGACGGCCGATTCGAAAAAGTCACTGAAATTGGCGCAACTGACGCAACAACTGCCGAACATGAGCAACACGAACAACGACGCCATCTTAAAAAAGATGGCGTCCATCTTGTACAGAATATCGTCTACCAGGAAAACGTGTCTCGATGAAAATAAGGAGGGGAAACTGGAAACACAGGTTTAATTATGAATGGGATATTGTAATACGTCACAAAATTTATTATTATTATTATTATTATTATTATTATTATAAAGTAATAATTTCATAAATTTATGAAATGTTAATTTGGTAGCTACCTATTTTTAATATTATTATTGTTATTATTATTAGTAGTAGATACTGATACTGGAAACTCCTCCTCGGAGCTTTCCGACAGGGATCCTCAGAGAAGGTCCCCCATCTTCGAGCGTTTCGGCCCTTTGAAACCCCTGACGTTCTCCGGGGGTGGGCCGCATCCGGTGATCAGCCGGATGTCCCTGTCGGTTTCCATTGTGCGGACTCGAAGCTTAGGCTTTGGAAGGCTCTCATTGGCCTCTTTATGCCATCACGTGCCAGACTGGAGCGACTACTGAAAGCTCTCGTTGGCTTCTTTCGTCGCTGCACTCAGTCGCTGAAGCGACGCCACCTAGCCCCAATGACTCTCAGTGGCCTTCTTTCTGTCATCCCTGCCGCCCAACAGTATCGACTTGGGCAGCGGCGCGCGGTAACAGACATTTCCGTCACCGGCTCCGCGCCTCTCGGGCGATGAATTACTTTGGTGGATTTATTCTGACCGGAGATCGGCGGCTTTCTCCGGTCCTTTCGCTGTGGCATCCGAAGATGTTTCCTTGCCTCTCATTTGCCAGATCCAGAACGAAGCTGCCTCCGCCGCTTCCGACATCTTTGTCATCGTCTTCGTTCTTTCTCGGCTAGATAGGCCTATTTTCGTGAGGAAAGCGTAAGTCGACTTGCCGACTACGCCCCTTGCGCCAACTTCTATTGGGAAGAGGTCAACTCTGAACCCTTTCGCTTCCAGGTCCACCGCCAGATCTGCATACTTTTCCGCTTTCAGCGCATTGCTATATTGCATTCTGTCCTCCCATGGGACCGTCAACTCCACCAAATAACGACATCTGACGACGGTGACATCAACACCATATCGGGCCTCTTGCCACTCTCAATCAGCACCTGGGGATAGTGCCTCATTCCTTCTAAGTCGGCTGCGACTGTCCAATCGTTTGCCTCTGCAAGGATGTCCTTTCTTGGCGTTTTACATCGCTTTCTGCAGAGGTGTGCGTGGCCCTCGCGCAGGAAGTAAATCTTCCGCTGCTTGGAGATTGCGCGCGAGTTTGCTTTGGTTACTGCTGCTTTGGTGGCCTCACACACTTCTCGAAGGACCTGATTGTGTCGCCATGTATACCGACCATGGGCAAGGGCGTATGTGCAGTTGCTGAGCACATGGTGCAGTGTCTCGGCTCCGTCGCAGAGTCCACATTTGCCGTCTTCTACTAACCCCCACCTCCTTAAATTGTCCTTGGAAGGCAACTGATCATAAATCGATCTTACCGCAAAGGCCAGCCGGAGCGGAGACAACTTCCATAAGTCGCTCCAGGTAAGGGACCGTTGGATCACATCCTCCCAAGTTGTCCACTTACCCTGTTGTGCTAGCTGTACGGCCTTTGTGACTCGATCTTGTTCCTCTTTCCGCCTCCTCTCCTGGCCAATCATCGCACCCCTGGTCGATGAGCTGGCCTGGGACCATTTTTGGAAGTGGTTCCATCCCACTGCGTGACGGTCTGTCTGGATAGGACCTCTCACTTCTTCGAACATCAGTACATTTACTGACTCGTCGATCTCTTTCTGCGCTCGGAACTTCTTTCCAGATCTGAGCAGTGGATTAACTTCACGGATCCTGTTGTCCGCGGAGTTATTGAGCATCCACTGCGTTCGGATTTTGGAGAGTTTGTACTCCTCCACGATGGACCTAAGTGGCAGTCTAAGGCTCGCGCTCCTGCTGTAGAGGGCAACCGACGACAATGCTGGAGGTAAACCCAGCCATGTCCTGGTGTGCCGATTGATTTTCCTCTCTAACCCCTCGACCGCCGATAGACCAATCTCATAGATGGTCAAAGGCCAAAGGAGTCTGGGCAGGAGCACAAACTGCAAAAGCCACACTTTGAAACGACCCTGGAGCGGCGCCGCCTCGATCGCTTGCAGCCCCTTACTGGTTTGCGTGACTATGGCGTTCTTCATGCTCTTGTCGGTGAGCGAGTCGTCAAACATCCTTCCTAGGCTCTTCACAGGCTCCTCGGATACTGTGGGGATTCGTTGTCCCGCCACCTCGAAGAACGCGTCCCTGCAAATTTTCCCTCTAACCAAAGAGAGACTCCTGGACTTCGCAGGTTTGAAGGCCATACGACACCATCCTAGCAAGTCGTCCAGCTTGTCCAGGGTTTCCTGAACGACTCGCTTCCTATTCATAATCAGGGTGGTGTCGTCCATGAATGCCTTTATTGGAGGCATGTACACACCCTTACCAATGTGCGCCTCTGGAATGTCGGACCCAACTGCCTTCAGTAGGATCTGCATCGCCAGTACGAACAGGGTCGGAGAGATCGCACACCCCATGGCTATCCCGACCTGCAGAGGAACCCATTTCGTCGTGTACGCTTGGGTGGAGAAACGCATCATGAACCCGTTAAAATATTCCTGGAGGATACGGATAACGGGCTGAGGCACATGGTGTGCCTCCAACGTCTTCCACAAGAGTTGATGCGGCACCGACCCATATGCGTTTGCTAGGTCCAGCCACACTACGTACAGACTCAACCGGCCCCTCCTGGCCCTCTGGATCGCCTCCCATATCATGGAGGTGTGTTCGATGCAACCAGGTACACCTGGAACTCCTCCCTTTTGGACAGATATGTCAACGTACTGGTTAGCCATCACAAACTCTGTGAGCCTCGATGCCATTATGGAGAAGAATATCTTCCCCTCTACATTCAGCAGTGATATGGGTCTGAATTGATTCAGATCCCTGGAGTCTTTCTCCTTTGGAATATAGACGCCCTCTGCCTTTTTCCACTCATCGTGGATCGTGGCGGAAGACCACGCCCCCTCGACGAGGGAATACAGCAGATATAGTGTCTTGGGGCATCTCTTGTACAGGAGATATGGAACTCCATTGGCGCTGAGCGGTTTCTCGCTTTTCTAACGACTCTTCTCACCTCCTCGAGCGAAGGAGACGCCATACAAAAGGGGCTGGCTGGCAGCGGCACCGCCGGAACCGCTGGAGGAGGTCACTATAGGTTCTGACTAAGTGTTCCTCCAGTTTTTCTTGCTCTACAGTAAGCACACCCGATTTTGGAGGATCTAACAGCGATCTCCCATACTTATAGGGATCGCTGAAGAAGCTTCTCATAGCTTTCCTCCTCTCGTATTTCCTCTTCCGCGCTCTTTCAGCTCCGCGCAAGTCCCTCACACGTCTTTTAACGTCCTCCCATAGGACGGAGAGTCCTTCTCTCTCATCTTCGTTAGCCATTTTCCACCGTCGGCGAAGCGCCTTTTTCTCGCCCTTTAGACGGTTAATGTCGCGCTGTCGCCTGGATTCATGCACCTTCTGAGGTTCCTTTGCAGGGATGACCCCAAACTTTCCGACACATTTGTCGTAAATGAAGTCGCTGAAGGACTTCACTGATCCATCCTTCAGGACTTTCTTCAGCCCTCGCTTCAGCTCCTCATCCAGTCCTGACCAGCTTTCCTTATCGCTTCCTCGAGGGAACCTGATCCTAGCTCTCGGGGGGTCTTGTCCTGGGCATGAGACTCGGAACTGTGGTGTGACTCCGGTCCGGTGTCGTCCGGCGTTTTATCTACCCGCACCTTCGCGGTAGTACGCTGTCTCTGTGCCTTGCACCCGCAATTTGTCTTGGATCGGTGGATCTTAAGTCCCCTTTCGGTCGCGAACGCTCTTCCGCACACGCATCTGCTACCAGACATGCCAATGTCCGGGGCGTTAGTCGTACTCGGAAGTCTGTTGGTAGCCAGATCAAGCCTTGAGTCCATTGATGGTCCGTCATTCTCCCCCTCCTTTCGGCTGGGACCATGGGGGCATATATCGTAGTAGTATTAATATTAACTGATCATGTAACCTATTGTAGAATGTTCTCAACTCCATGGTTGGCGTCATTCAATCAAAAGCCTGGATTAGCAACTCATCCTCGGTTTGAAATATTTTCGTTTTGAATTTTTAAATAAATATAATTAAACATTATTTAACTTATTAAATATTATAAATATTGCATTACATTTAATTTATAACTTATTAACACTATAGACCTATTTTTATATTATATTGTATTAAATTATATTAATATTTTTATTTTATAAAAATGTAAATAACACATTTAAATGTGACTCACAATGCGAGTGATTGCAGAGACTTTCCTCCTTGGAACTGATGGAAACCCTGAATGTTTATTCATCGCATGTTTGGAACGACAAGACGTTCACTTATTCCCTCAATACCAACAAACTCGGTATGTCTTCCTTGTTAACGTTGCAATAATATTATATTATAATATATCCAATACTATATCGTTTAAAATAATTATAATAACTACAATAATTATAATAGAGTAGTAATAATAATTATAATAATAACATAATTCATTATAATAATAATTATTATAATTATAATAATACTTTTAATAATAATTATTAATATTAATATTATATAATAAATAATAATAATTATTATTATTATATAATTATTTCATATAATTGTAATAATAATTGTTATTATATGAAAAATGCAGAGTTTGAACGAAGTTTCCTAACAGCTCACGACAAGGGTTATTTATTCAACGAATCATCAAAAATGCACAAAAACCAAATTAAATTCTTCAACAAACTGCAAAAACCTGAAAAACTCGGTGAGGTTCAATTAACACAAATGTTAATAATAATAATAATAATAATAATAATAATAATAATAATAATAATAATAATAATAATAATAATAATAATAATAATAATAATAATAATAATAATAAAATTACATACATGTATGACATAAAAATATAATATTATGCATTATCGTTATTATTATTATTTTTTATGTTATTATAATTACTGCAGTTCAATAAAACTGTTTAAATTTGAATCAAAATAAATGAATAAAGAGTAAAAGTTGTAAAAGAAAAGATTTATTTTGTTGTAAAATGTTATGCCTTATCTCATTGTTGTTGTTTGTTGGTTCACAACTGATGATTTCACAACATTTCGATGAACTGGAGTTCATACTTTTATCAAATATTTAACAAATAAATAAACAAATTGTTCAACATGTTTTATTATAAAAGCATTATTTTATTATGAAATCGAATGCTAACCTTCACAAGGATCACCTGTTAATTTGTTTTACGAGTGTTTTCTTGATCAATGAATGCCATGAAATTGTGGCAAATTATATGATGTTTATGTTTTATTAATTGATCCTTAATTATTACTTAACATTTAATGTTTATTATTATTATTATTTTTATTTTTATTATTACTATTTGATATTTTATTATCATTATTATTGCTATTGTTATTGTTATTATTACCTTAACAGACAACGGAACGATTCCTGTCGGAGCTTCGGTGATGCACAACGTGGCGAATGCTCTGACAGACGAGAGGTAAATAACGATCATCATCATTCATGTTTCGTTGGCTCATGAATATTAATTAGCAAATTAATATTTATTAATAAACACTAATTAGTGAGTGATGATGATGATGATGACGCGCAGAAACTCATCGAGAATAAATTCCGATTTGATTTCAATGGACCTCGTGACCTCGACACCAATTTCTACTCAATTCACACTTCAACACTTACAAGTTAGAATCTATCTAATTATTCATCTAATTAATTAATAATTAATCGTATAACTAACTAACTAATTAACTAATATTTAATTTATTAATTATTCATGAATATCAATTAGTCGTGTTATTAAGTAATTAATTAATTATTAGCGATGATTGGTCAGGATTAGTCATGTGATTTGTTGATTAATTAATTAATTACATGATTAATTATTCAGTCATTTATTTATTCATTCATTTGGTCAATTATTCATTTAATCAAAACTTTGCTTTAAAATTTCATTTTAAAATGAAAATAAAATATTATTTATTTATTTATTTTCTTGGTTAATTATAAAAAATAATTTCGAAAATTTAAAGGATATGCCGGGATTCAGTCCGCTTTGTGTCTTTTGGTTTTTCAACGGCACTTTGGAGTGAGTAGGCCATGATGATTATGATGATGACGATGTTGATGTTGATGATGATAATGATAGTGATAGTGGTAATGATGATGTCGGTGATGATGATAATGATGATTGCAGTGGCTACTGGTCAAGTGATGGCTGTGAAATTATAGAATGGAATGAGAACCAAACAACCTGCCAATGTTCTCACTTGACCAACTTCGCAATCCTCTTCAGTCCTTCGATTGCTGTCAGTTCAATTGTTTCAGTGTACTTTGCATTTTATTTATACTAATGAATTGTATTTATACTAATAACATGAATACATGAATAACAAGTAATAACACGAATTGATCTAGAAATAGTTTGAAATAATTCAAATAAAATTTCTCGCCTACAAATAATTTGCCTGTAACGTAACCTTATGTAAAGTAATTAATGGTTTAATGTAATTTAAATATCATAATATTAATAGTACAATGTTGTTGTTGTTGTTGCAACAGGACGAAAGGAACAAAATGATTCTGGACATCATTTCCAAAGTGGGTTGCATCATCTCAATTATTGCCCTATTCCTGACAATCATACTCTACATCTTCAAGTGGAGGTGATGATGATGATGACGATTGTGATGATGACGATGATGAATATCATTATTATTGCTATTGTTGTCAATTTATTTTCGTTATATTAATGTGGTGGTTAAATTTAGAGTCCTGAAGTCCAAGAGGGCAGTGTTGCTTGTGAATTTGTGTGTGTCTCTCATCATCGCCAACATCATCTTCCTGGCAGGTGTCGACCAAACATCCAATCCCGTGAGGTTTTTTTTTCTTAGAAACTTATTCAATAATTGTTATAAAATTATAATAATTATAATGGAATGTAAACATTTAATATTCATTTAAATATTTAATGAACCATGAATTGATTAATAATTATTTATCAGGCCGGATGTACAGCTGTGTCTGCACTCCTCCACTACTTCTTCCTGTCTTCCTTCTTCATGATGCTCATGTTGGCTCTTCATCTTTTCATATCAGTGTTCTTTGTCTTCTTCACCATCACCAAAAGACACGTCATCATCATGATCGTCTCAGGATGGCGTGAGTATTGTCATCATCATCACCATCACCATCATCATCATCATTAATTCTTGCATCATTATCATACTCACGACCTTATACATCAGTCAAGTAACGTTTAAATATTATAACTAATTAATAAATAATTAATAAATAATTAATAACAAAATGAATCAAAATAAAGATTTGTTAATTTGTGCTTTCAAGTTGTTCCCCTCATCATCGTTGGAATATCATTAGCTGCTACGAAGCTGCGTGGTTACGGTAGCGAGAGAAAGTAATATTATTTATTTATTTACTTATTTATTAATTTATTTATTGAATATTATTTATCTATTTTCGTTGATAATTTAATTCAATGGTCCAATATGAAGGCGTATAAATATTTTTTTTATTTAATAATCTAAGAAGATTTTGTACTAAATGTTTTATAAATAAATATTAATATAAATTAATATAAATAAGTTTAAAATAATTGTTTAATCAATTAATCATTTGATTTTTGTTCAGTTGTTGGCTCTCATTGGAGTTTGGGGTTTTGTGGGCTTTTGTTGGACCCGCCTTGGCCATCATTTTTGTGAGTATCATCATCATCATCATCATCATCAACGTCACTGTCATCATCATCACCGTCGTCGTCGTCGTCATCAACGTCATCATCGTCATCGCAAGTTTCTCGAAGTGATTATAATTAAGAAATAAAATTGATTTATTTATTTAATTAAATTATCTTTAAAATATATTTGCAGACAAATATGACCATAGCTGTGTCAGTTCTCGTTAAAATCTGTCAAATGAAAATGTCACGCATCAACATGAAAAGATCAAAATGGCTGTGAGTTTTAATTCTAAATATTTTCAAGTGTTTAACATTTAAAACCTGATTTTTCTTTCAATGTTTCTAAGCGCTTCATCAATTCATGGTTTGGTTACTCCCTAAAAACTTGTAAAGCAGGGCTATGTATGTATTATAACTAGTAATAGGATTAATAATAATAGGTTTAATAGCTAATAGGATTAATAATAATAGGTTTAATAGCTAATAGGATTAATAATAATAATAATAATAATTGTAATGTTGATAATACATATATTTATAAAGTTGTAATGAAGGATTATCTAATAATTGGCTATATGATTAATAATAAATCATTATTATGTTTATAATGCAATATATTTATAATATAAATATTAAAATGTCATTAATATTATAATGTAAATGGCCATCATGTTCTCCTGGTTTTGAAAGGATTTCATTTCCAATTTTAAGGTCAGCCGCGCAGAACCTCGTCATTTTGAACCCAATTCTCGGCTTAACTTGGGTTTTTGGAGTTTTATCGGTCGACAAGAAATTGATTGTGTTTCAGTACATATTTGCCATCGTTAACTCACTCCAGGTAAAGAATTATAATCATAAAAATTATAACTCTATAAATACATTAACAATTGTTGTTTTAATAAATTATTATTTATCACCGTCACGTATTAATCTTAAAAAACAATTTGCATTTAGTGTCGTTACACGTTACGTAATCTTGCTACAACAGGGACTTTTCATCTTCCTACTTCACGGAGTTTGCCTGAAGAAAAGTCTGTCCAGTCAGACGAGGAAGTTGAAGGACGACAAACAGTTGCCAGACAAATCCACTCCTTCCTCGAGAACTCGAAGCCAAGTCGACGACAAGACCAAAATGAAATCCGACGAATATTACATCCTTAACAACCAAGACTTTTCTCAATCTTCAACTTACAAACCAACGTCCAATGTCTCATCAGACAGCTTCTCAACCGACGTGACAAGTTTCTCCACGGAGAAATATTAATTTAGCAATTAATATTTATTAGTTTATTCTTTCTAAGTCACGAACAGAAATAATAATTATTGTAATTATAATACGTGGTCGGATTTTCGCAAAAACACAAGAATTTGAATTTATTTTCTACTGTGAACCAAATTTTGTAATTCGTATAAACGTGTTAATTTAAGCAACCATTGCAATTTAATTTGTCGGGTTCTGCAAAAATAGTCTTTCATATTTGCCTCATTTTTAAAATATTTTAACTTTTTATGGACGATGGTGATATTTTTGCCAAATAAATCAAATAAATTGTTCCAAAAGAAGAAACGTTCTTTGCAACAAATATAAAACATAACAAAATGGATCACTAATTCCTTTCAAATAATATTTTTAACGTTTCAGAGGTGCCTTCTTTTGATTATATCCATATCTGATCGCCTCAACAAATTACTATGTTCGTTCGTCCACGTAAAACAATGCTTATAAGATATTTATTAAATATGTTTTAAAATTAAGTTGTATCCTTCTGGTGAGAGATATCAGCAATTCATAGTAAATGTTACATGTACCTGCAAATTTTACCAAAGGAATAACTTATATTCTTGGTTTTCCTCATGGAAAAGGCCAGTTACGTGCACTTTTTTTAGTATTTCTAAATAAAAATATTCTAAACTGTCAGTTTTACTCAAGCATTATTAACTTGTAAATAATTAAAACACCGCCGGAATTTTTGAGCTGTTCAAATATTATAATTCTATAATTACTGCTCATTTCAAATCTAATTACAAATGAAGATTTGATGTAATCTAAGGAGAATCTTATTCTTCCATCGAAACTTACATTGGAATGCTGGCATACCTTCCTTATTAACTTACATTATCCGGCTCTAATAATTTATCATGAAATTTTAATGTTCACATTCTCTCCATTATTGAGAATAAAACGTATCATGTAAATAGTTTCATATATTCACATTTAAATTGCTGTTTACAAATGGTACGAATTTATTTGAGTAGATAGAACTTGTTCTTTTTTGTTAAATTTCAACACCGTCAACATTCTTCGGGGAATTTCAATCAAGAGCACTTTTCTTTCTGCTCGTTTGATTTGTTTGATTTGATAAATTTTAGATTTAATCTAATGAACTTTAGTTGTGATCATATTTATTAAAACATTTACAACATTGCAGACGCAGTTATGCATTTTTTTATTTCTGAATTTATTCCAGGTTCTTCACGGTTTTTAGTCAGATTGTTTTGAATAATGGCTGACACGTCGCTTTTGGATTCCGTACGATCAAAACACATCCGAGAAAAATTATTCCAATGGGATGACAAGTTGAATGCGAAAACATTTTTAACAAACATTCAAAAGGACAGCATAATTGAATTAACCACAAAAGCAAACTTTAAGCCATTGCCGATCGAGGTTGATGTTTTTGAAACTGCAATTTTTGTAGCAAATTTATAAGTGGTTTTGGTTTAATTGATTATTAGTAGGAACCTATTAATTATATTGTAGTTTGCCTATCCATTGAGTTAAATGCAAAATTCCATTTTGGGTTACCCAGTCAGACATTGTAAGATATTTAAAATTAGGAAAATTTATGCTTAAAGCTACCATTGGAAGATTTTCCAATCATCATCACCAATGATAAGAGTGGTGAAGATCAAGCCTCGGACCAGATTAATACGGCTCAAGAGGTTTGTGGAATCAAGATAATAATGCTAATGCAATGAGTGAATGTGATGTCTGATGTGAAATAATCGTTTCAATAATTTTTTATCAGATAATATTTTTCTGCAATACAATGCATAATTAAAATGTTTGTTATCATTTTGCTTAGTTCTTTGACTGGTTTAGAGAGGTTGAGAGTGAAATGAAAGAAAAAGAAGATGAACATCAAGTGTGAGAAAATATTTTTAAACAAAGAAATTAACGAAAATAATTAAAATTCACGAAACGTCACGTCATGCAAACGATTCCAGAATCTTCTTCGACAACCTGAAGAGCTACGTGGAGCAATGCAATCGAGTCATCGACGAGACCGAACAATGCCTCGAGTTCCTGACCGTCCTGAAAACCGATTACATCCGAGTTGCCACCAAAACAAACGCCCTTCACGAGGCCTGCGAGAACTTGCTCGAGGAACAGGTTTTTGTTTAGAAAATTGATTGATTGATCGATTGGTTGGTTGGTTGGTTGGTTGATTGAATGATTGATTTGAATGGTGTTTTTGGCGATCGTTTGTCGATCGGATTGTTTTGTTGGTTGCCAATTGTTTACAAAATTGTGGAGAAATTGATTCGTGGTGCCCTGGGCTTTTGCATGTGACTTGCATGTGGATGCTTGTCACTTCTTTCTGACAGATGGATTTAAAACAATAATTTGAAGATTAAAAAAAACTCCTTATTAAACAAAGAACAGAGACACAAATTTCAGAAATATAATATTGTTGGATCCCTAGATCCAGTAAATTGAAAAATAATTAAAATTATATTGCCGATTAATTAATTTAGTAATTAATTAATCTACTGGCAATATAATTTGATGATTGATTAAAGTCTTTGGTTATGAATCTCGACAAATAGAGTTATCTCGAAAATCAGAGCGAGAGTAAGAGAAACAGCAGATTTCAATTCTTAGACATTTGAGCATTGTACATCTTCCAAGCCATCTGACAACTTTCAATAAACCTGACCTTCTATAATTAGTTTGAGGACCGCGGGTTATTACAATAAGTTCAAAATTGGACTCTTAAGAGTTGCTAATGTCTCCACAATCAACAGACACCTCACTTGTCTCGTAACAAATCAAAAAGGCTTTGATTTCAGTGATGCCTGATCTGCATAAACATGAAAGCTTTTTTGAATTGGTTCACATTAATTTCTCATCAGAATATTTGGTGGAGATTTTGCTGTTGGGAGACAGGACAGTGACAATTCTCTTAAAATAAATAACATTACATAAATGAATTGCATAAATGAATTGCATTAATGAATTGCATTAATGAATTACATTACTTATTGATGTGCCTGGTTGAATTTAATGATAACACATACCTTTTATTATATCTTCTTCTGTTGACTTTTCTAAGTTTTGAAAAGCTGGGTCACTTCACATTTGTTGATATATAAGATATTAATAAATTAATTAAATAAGTTATTAATAAATAAATTAATTAATTAATTAAATTTCCCTCAGACACAATGTGTGGATGCAGCAGAACATATCAACAATCGTCTCTCATATTTTGCTGAACTCGACAGAATTTCCAGTGTAATTACTTCTTCTAGTGAATTATTAATATTATTATTATTATTATTATTATTAATGTTAAGAATCTACAATTTAATTTAATTTAATATTATTTTTTTATTTAATAATATTATTTATTTAATTAATAAAAATTACAGTTTGAACAAATGCCATGCTTTGTTTTTGTCAGAAAATCAATGCACCAACTTTCAGCATTCACAGTGAATCATTCATTGGACTCCTGGTCAGAATTGACGAATGCATCGAATATTTGGAACGACACGTATGTATTTCGCTCTGATTTTAGATATAAATTTTGGATTAAATATAATAATAAGTAAAATAATTATTCAAAGATAACCACGTATTAATGTATTAAATAATATCAATTGGTGAATATTTTATG
Source organism: Hirudinaria manillensis (assembly GCA_034509925.1). Taxonomy (NCBI): domain Eukaryota; kingdom Metazoa; phylum Annelida; class Clitellata; order Hirudinida; family Hirudinidae; genus Hirudinaria; species Hirudinaria manillensis. The sequence goes on along the minus strand of CM067529.1, from coordinate 8,124,684 downwards.
TTAATTACTGCCAGCCTCAATACAAGGAGTCTTCGACTTACCTGGCGAGGTTCCACCTGTGCCTGTCTCGTGCTTTGTCTTTGGTCAAGACTCACGTCTTTGGTGTACTTCAAAGTACAACGAGGATTGTTACTCAAGGAAGTTCTGTACGCATGATAATGATGTTGTATTGCTTTTTAATTTTTATTATTTTAATTTTTAATATTTTATTTATTTGTTTTAATGTTGCAGTTGAGTGGATTTTAATCGTTTAAGTTGATTAAATTCTATTTCAAAAATAAAATGCACGAATTTTTTTGTAATAGTGTAAAATGCTGTTTAAAATATACATATTTATATGTATACTTTCTATGTATTAATGGGATCATCATTCATTTTGTTAGATGTCAATTCATGATTTCAAAATAAAATTATAATTTCAAAACGTAATTATAATTTCAAAACATAATTATAATTTCAAATCATAATTATAATTTCAAAACAAAATTATAATTTCAAAACATAATTATAATTTCAAATCATAATTATAATTTCAAATCATAATTATAATTTCAAAACATAATTATAATTTCAAATCATAATTATAATTTCAAAACAAAATTATAATTTCAAAACAAAATTATAATTTCAAAACAAAATTATAATTTCAAAACAAAATTATAATTTCAAAACATAATTATAATTTCACTCAGGACAAATCACCCGAAGATGCATTCATCCTCCTTTATGGAAAGTTCAGGACATCGGCTCCGAAGGTCAAAGTTCACATGGAAAGGATCGAACAGAGACTTGACAGGAGTCCTGAGTGAGTTTCCATTTCTTAAATGTCGTCTGCCATTCATTGGTCATCATTTGATTATTTATTTGCATTATTATTATAATTACTATTATTATTATTATTACTAATTACTTATTATTATTATTACTAATTACTTGTTATTATTATTATTAATGTTATTAATATTGCTATTATTGTTTATTGTTATTATTTGAGCATTTGTTTACAACATCATTAATTTATAATTGTCATTTGTTAACCTGTTGCTAATAAATATTCATAAGGTATCAGGACCTGTTGAGTGAATGCCACCAGTTTTACTTTGAACAAAGATTGTGTCTCCTTCCTGACAGCATTTCATCAGCAATCAGTGAACTTTCAATCAAACACGCCAAAGATCATTGTGCATTTGTAAGCAATGGCAATTTTGTATTTTTACTGGAATTATTTAAATTTAATTAATTTAATTTGATCTTTTTTTGTTTAAAAAAAATGAAATAATTCAAGGTAATTGTTTTAAAATCTTTTAATTTCAAAGGTTAGGAGTGGATGTGCCTTCATTCTGCACGTTTGCGAGGATGAACACAACCTGTTCGCTCAGTTCTTCAGCCTCCCCACCCCGGCACTTGAGTGAGTGGATGGTTATGATGATGATGGTGATGATGGTGATGATGACGATGATGATGATGGTGGTGGTGATGATGATGGTGGTGGTGATGATGATGGTGGTGATGATGATGATGACGACAATGATGGTAACAAAGTGCAAGCAAACATTCCCTTCAACAAGTCTTCTTTCAACATTGAACATGTTTTCTTGTTGAAATTCCAGCATGAAAAATGCAAATGAAATGGAATTGTTTTGTTTGAATATTTAAGCAATAAATTAAATAAAAAATACAAATCAACAGTTGTTGTGGTTGTTGTTGCGATGCATCATACAAAGTTGTCTTCACCTTTTTCAGCGAGATGCTCGAGAACCTGTGCATGAACCTGTACGACGCATTCCGTCCTCTCCTCATTCACATCGTCCACCTGGAAACGCTTGCAGAACTCTGCAGCATCCTCAAGGTGTGTACGTTAGAGATTTTATTTGTTAATTTTTGTTGATTGATTGATTGATTGATGCTTTGACTCCATTCAGGTTGAGATGCTCGAAGAACACGTTCAATCAAACAGTAAAGATTTTGTTACTTTGTTTATTTTGTTGCACAACATCTTTTTATAAATGTCGTTAAGGATCCAATTATTAACCATTAAGTTAAATATTTAGGATCGTTTGCAATTACGGACCGTCGGAATATTTCTTTGTAATGACCGACTCCATTTCCGTGCAATGATTTCCTTGCAGATGTTCGCGAACTTCGAGCCTTCCAGAAGATTTGTTCGCAGATGTTGCAGGACGTTCAGGAAAGGTTGGTCTACAGGACGCACATCTTCATCAACAGGGAGATTCTCAACTACAATCCTGCCAGTGGAGATCTTGCTTACCCTGAAAAACTCGACATGATGAAGGTTGGGGATGGATGGAGGGAGGAAGGGACGGATGGATGGATGGGGGAGGAAGGGATGGATGGATCCACCTCGGCTCGGTCGAATCTTTGTGAAACATGATTCAATCGTCCCGCAGAGCATATCGGAGAAGATCATAAAGGAGAAACTTCAGCAGCGACAACCGTCGTGCAGCGGCGAGGAAAGTTCGTTCCGTCGCCAGGATTCGGAATCCTCGGTCGGAAGCCTCGCCAGTCAAGAAGTGGCTCAGATTTGCGACGAAATGCCAGGAAGGAACACGGGATTCGTCAACGTTCCCCCGGGTGGGCGGAGTTTATGGCCGAAATATTGGTTTTGATTGGATCACTCGATTGATTGATCGATCACTCTTGTTTATTAAATTGATTATTTTAGTTTCGTCGTTTAGTTATTTTTAAACTCGATTTATTTAATTACCATCAGACTCTTCCACGAACATGCCCCTTTTCCCTGCGGACCTTCACGGGATGTGGTATCCAACGGTGCGCAGAAGTCTCCTCTGCCTCTCGAAACTTCACAGATGCCTTGATGTTCGTAATGATGATGATGATGATGATGATGACATCCCTGAACTTTTTTTTAATCAGTTGTGGTTTCATGAATTCTTGGAATGTTTTAAGTCATCTATTTGTTTGATTCCATGATTATAGTTAAGAAGAAAATTGAGGACAATTTAATTCCATAATTGGTATTAATTTGATATTGATATTAATTGATTAATCTTTTAATGGAGGTCATGTGTTGTCTTTTCAGAGGTCAACGTTCCAAGGACTCTCCCAGGACATCCTGTCGCTTTGTGTTCAATCCTTGGTCAAGGCCAGTGAAGCCATCACTAAGAACAAGGTGGTTGTTGTCGTGGTTTTACATTTTTGCGGATTTTATGTGCTTTAAATTAAATTAAAAGGTTCAGTCATTGACTTGTCACCATTGCAACTTCATGTTAATGATGGTGGTGAAGGCGAAAATGATGATGGTGATGATGACGATGATGATGATGATGATGATATAAACGATGAACCATTGAATCCAATGAAAACCTATGCTTCAACAGACAGAGTTGGACGGCCTGTTGTTCCTGACGAAGCACCTGCTGATCCTGCGAGAACAAATCGTTCCCTTCCACATCGACTCCGTCGTCAAGGAAACCAGTCTCGACTTCAGCAAGATAAAGGGTCGGGAAATTGTTATTTGCATAATAATTAATAATTTGAATAATTATTTGCATAATAATTAATAATTTGAATAATTATTTGCAGGAAAATTTGAAGTTTTTAATAATTAAAAATAAGTGATAAAAAATGCTTATTTTGAGTTCATTTTTCTCTGAATTTTGATTTCAGATGCCGCCTTTGGACTCATAAAATCTCGATCGAAGCTCTTTGCTCTCAACTCGAACAATGCCATGTTGCAGTTTTTGTTGGAGGTTTTGTTCATCATTTGATGCATTTAATGCGTTTATCATTGGCTGTGGTGATGTAATGATGTTGTTATTCTCAATTTTCTACTAAATTTTATAATTATCGATTATTATTAATAGTATAATTATATAATTATCGATGCATATTAATTAAATCGATAATTATGCGTACGATTATTGATGCAGATCAATTAAATCGATTGGCATTCCACGACAGGGTACTCCTGCAGTACTCGAGAAGTACGTGGACTGCAGGCAGGAAGTCGACGATGAATTGAAAAAGTCGTGCGAGGAGTTCATCAGACACGTCAGTCGTTCCTTCGTCGGTCCCCTCGACGACTTTCTCTCGAAGGTCGCATAAATTATGCTAATTCGTGGAGCATAATTATTCGCTTATAATTTACATGATTTACTTGTGGAGTTAAGTCCAAAGCTTTTCCCATTAATGTATTATCTCATCAGTTTAATATCAGATCCTATGCGGGTGATCACTAAACTCCTATTAATTAATTGAAGTAATTATTCATGATAGCTTGGTAATATAATTAAAATGCAAAACTTTCAGGCGTCCGTGATCCTGAGCAAGTCGTCTGACGAGGTCTCCCTTCGAGTTCAACCCTTCGCGAGTCCCGAGAAATTGAGGGAAGTCGTGACTTTGACGTACAAGAACTTGAAGCAGTTGAAACCTTCGGTACTGAAAAGCATGTCCCTATACTTGGCCAATGAGGACACGGAATACATTTTGTTCAAGCCAATCAAAGTGCTACGATTTCTTTTGTTTTGTTGTTTTTGAAATTAGGATTTGTTGGACGAAATTAACAAACAATAATTTATTAACTCAATTTGTTATATTTGTTATAATTATAATCTTAATATATGTTAATAAATGATATACTTTATTTATTTAGTTAAAATCCTTTCTAAAATTTTCTTAATCAAATGTTAAATTTAAAAATATAATATTTTCCAGTCCAATGTACTCCAGTCATTCCACAACTTACATCAACTCCTGACCAACAACTACTCAGAAGAGGATCGACAGATTATTGGAGCACCATCCATCGAACAGGTTCGTTGCTTCTGTTCTCATTCATTATGTATTCGTTGCTTTAAAATTTATTCGTTCATCTCTGTGTATCATTAATATTTAGTGAATTGATTTGAATGAATTATGCTAATCATTTCAGGTGAATGCGATGATGTCGCCGAGCGTCGTGTCCGTTCAGAACTGTTGAAGTGCTCGGGAGTCTCGTAATTGAAATATTTAAGGCTGTAATTTATTTGTGGTTTTAAATTGGTTTTAAATTTTTATTTTAAATTCATAAATGCTTCTTTAAATCCTCCCATGTCGTGAACATCTTTTCAAGTTATTTGCTTGAATTCTCAAATTTCTTTTCCATTTCAATAAAGATTTTCACAACAAAAAGGTGTTTTAAAATTTAATTTTTTTCTGCTTTTTAAATTCTGAGGTGGTTTTTGCAATGTGCTCGTTGGACGCTGTTTAATGTTAGAAATTTGTGGTATTTCAATTTGTTGATATTCTGTTAAATAAACTTATACATGATTTCATGATTTATAAGGAGTTAAGTCTGAAGCTTTTTCCATTAACGTATTATTTATTCATCTTTTTATAAATTTATTCATCTTTTTGGAGACACCAAAATTAACACCACACAAATTGGAAAAAGAAAAAAAATATGACGCTGAAACCAAGGATGTCTGAAAGGAATTATTCCCGCTAAGCAATTATTATTGTTTCATCAGTTTTGGCGTCAGATCCTGTGCAGACCACCTTGCGTGAGTTACCACTAAACTCCTATTAATTTTTGTCTTTGAGGTGAGATGCGCGATAAGGGCAAACAGCTTCGAGTGAAGTTTGGTAAATGTTAGCGTAGTGACATCTCCTCTCGGTATTAATGAAACTCAACGATTGCTGCAGCCTAGCGCTATTAATATTAATAGATTAATAGTATGATATAATGTAATGGTATTAATAGTTTGACTATGTCGGTGGTGTGGATGACCTAAGATCACAAGCGAAACTTACCAGGCGAATACGAAATGCATGCTTTCCACGCCGAAAATTCTGAATCACTACTTAGTGAATCACGTCTCCACTTCATGCTCGAGTGAACATCGGGCAGATGTTTGATATCAGAGCGTAGTCTCCGTTCATCTCTTTATTCCTAAACCTCCCACGAACGCGTGCATCTGCGTTGAAAGAGCATTGAAAGTGATTCTTTGTCTTTCATTTCATTGCGTCTGAAGCTTTTGTCGGTCGAAGTCGATGAATTAATGATGTTTCGATGGAAAACGTACGACATTTACGAATCAATTTAGAATCAAGTTTATAAAAGAGGTACGCTTTTTATTTTTGTGCCATGTATTAGGTAAGTACTGCTTTTTTTTAATGTGTTTTTTTAATAATAATGTTTTGAAAATGGTTGAAAGTACTCTTACTCTTTGTTGTTAAAGGTCTCAATTAGGCTGCTTCCGAACGAATGCTTTGAAGTTTTAAGAACAGATTGAAACCTAAGAAGAATGCCCAGTGATGAAAAGTCCCCAATAATTGAGGACGACGACGACGACGAGGGGAAATGTGGGTGTTGCTGTTGCCTTGGTTTCCTGGTAAGATTTCGATGATGATGATGATGTAAACAAATCATTATCTTCTTGCTTTAGTAACTCTTAATTGAGGTAATTGCTCAACATTTTAATGGTTTGCTCTGCTCCCCATCATGGAATTCAGTGATTATTTCGAGTGAAATGCAAATTTAATATTTATTAACTGTATTTATTAATGTGTATTTGTTTGTTGTAACAACCAATATTATCATTTAACCGATAAATGAAATAATATCTGAAGTGGATACCACTTCTGTCGGAATTACCATAATCCACTTGCCTAGTGCATTCACCATCGTCGTCGTCATCATCACAAACAACGGTTTTTCGCGTTAAGTACTTTATGTCATGTCTTTTATATATTTATCTGGAATGGAACCAAAAGTTGTTAAAATTTGAATAAGCAATTTTTATTTTACGATTCCATCGTAATTCAACTTCCGACCATCCTTCTCTCCATCTCCAGAAGAAATCCAACAAACGCACCAAATCATTGCAACATCCAAGTATCAACATCAAGCCAATCACAGGCCAGCATTCCAGTGGACCTGTTGAACAACAACAAACAGCAAAAGACACGTTGTTGCAACAACATCCTCTCCAATCGCAAATCTCCAGATATCTGCTCAGTTCAACTGAAATTGTAACTGATGATCCAATTACTGAGTTGAGCAACAAAATAGGTAGTTGTATTAGTTGCTTGTTTTGTTATTTGTATTTATTTATTTTTGTTAATCTGTTTTAAATCTGTTATTGTTCAATTTGTTTAGCGAATAATTCGCTATAAATTACCAGGAACTGACCACAGATGTTTCCTCAAATTGAAATTATTTACTTGACGTTCGTTGCAAAAAGATAAGCAATAAAAAGATTTAATGGAACACAATTTCAAATGAAATGCAATTAAGCTTGCATCCTGCAATTCACATCCGCCTTGACATTTATTATTTATTATGTTATTATGACATTTATTATGTTTATTAATTTTAACCACAACAAAACGTCATGAATGACGTCACATAGCAGTAACAAAGAGGTTGTCGTTTCTACGTCACAAGAAATGAAGGAATGCAACTTATAACTTATGTGTCTGTAAGACAAGATTAGCAACAACTTAATCGAGAAACTTGTGGTTCTTTTTTTTAACTCTTAGAAGCAAATGTGACGTTCATAATTTGATGAAAATGAGAGTAAAAACATTTGTGAGCAGTTTTAAAACTATCAAAGAAACATCATTTTATGGATCATTTGCACATCGGAAACACAAATCATTTAGATATCATTGTTTTTCATTAAATGCTGTCACAACATGCGAGCATAAAATTCTAATCCATTCTGTTTTTAAATTATAAAAAAACATGGAAATTGTTTTCAATGACAACACTTAAAAATTAATCTCTTCCAAGGTCGGATCCAGTTCAGCGTGAAATACGAAATTCACATTAAGACACTGACACTGAAGGTCATTCGCGCAACCGACTTGGAAGCAAAAGACATTGGGGGCACAAGTGACCCTTATGCCAAGGTCACCCTTCTCCCTGACAAAAAGTCCACCCTCACCACGAGAATTAAGCACAAAAACTGCAACCCGACGTGGAACGAGACATTCTCGTTCGAAGGTTTTTTTTTTTATTTTCATATTTAAGCCTTGCCAGGATGGGTTAGGATTAGGGTAGTCTTGCTATCCATAAGTAAATTGTAACGTTGTTTATTATAACCAATAATATATTATAATCTATCGGAATAAATTCTTTGAAACGTTATAAATATCGTTATAATTATCCAACGACAGATTATCCATTCGACAAAATCCAGCAAATGATTCTTTTCCTGGAAGTTATCGATTACGACAGGTTCACCAAGGACGATCCAATAGGAGAAGTGGAGATTCCCCTCATGAACTTTGACCTTCTCGGAGGTCAAACTGTTTGGAAGAACCTTAGGCCTTCAAAGAAGCGCACGGTAAACTAATAACCACGGTGACGTGTCCAGAAAGATTATGAATGACAGGAACATTTAATATTTTTCTTCTTCTTCTTTGTATTATTTATTATTATTATTATTATTATTATTATTATTATTATTATTATTATTATTATTATTATTATTATTATTTTCAAATCGTTTTATCACCGAGAAATCAAATTGGCAGGGAAGACTGGGGGACTTGGGTCTAACACTGCGTTACGAAAGTCCATGGATAAATGTCAAGGTCGTTCAAGCGTGCAACCTCAAAGCCAAAGATATCAACGGAAGATCAGGTACAACATTTTCATTAACGAAATATAATCCAACAATAAAACGAAATTTTATTAACTGACTGTCATTTAGTTTTTTTAATTATTTCAAAGCTTCTGTTAAGCATCCTCTGACAAAGAGAGGCTTTAACAAATAATAAAACTTCTAAAGGAATATCTAGAATAATAGTATTATAATAATAATATTATATTTGTTGCAAATGAGTGAAGTGAATAATAATTAGATGTCATAATGATGTTTATCTTCTTGAAATGAGTAACATCGTCACCACTTGTTCTCTTGTAATTGTTACTCGCGCCCAAGCAATTATTATTATTATGTTGTTAACTCATATGAATGATAATTTCCCTCATGATTATTCATTGTTTGCCCTCACAAGAACTAATTGCCGTTTGTATTTAAAAATAGATCCTTACGTGAAGATCTGGTTATTGATGGATGGAGTGAAACGCGATAAAAAGAAGACAACGATAAAAGAAAAAAACCTCAACCCCGTCTATAACGAGAGCTTCAGTTTTAATGTGCCTGCCGACAAAATAAGGTGACGACGACGACGATGATGATGATAATAATACCTTGTAATTGCTTTAGGCAATAATGTTTACATTTGTCTCAAATGATGTCATATTTTACAACATTCTTATTCATTTCATGACGCTTAACATACTTAAATAATTTATTGCCTGATGAACATCGGCCAAAAAATACAAAAGATATTAATAATAGTTAATAATCATTTGTAATGACATCACGTCTATTATTTCTCTACCTGTTCTGTTCCCGTCAAGGTCCGCCAGTTTGTTGATTTCAGTCATGGATTACGACAGATTCGGTCGGAACGAACCCATCGGTCAAATCATCCTCGGTGCCAAAACGTCTCCTGAGGAGGTGAAACATTGGAATGAAATGTTCCAAAAACCACGTCAAAATATTTTTCACTGGCATGCTTTGAAGGCTTTCAAGTAGAAATATCATCGACCAATTTATTTCTTTTCATATATGTTATATTAATTTCATCTGTCAAACGTTTTACGTTGAAAATATTAATTTATTGAATTGCTTATCTGAATGTAAAGTATTTATTGTTAAACATTTCGATTTCTATTTCGACTTCAAATGGCTTCAAGGAAAGGAGTTAATTCAAATAATTGCAGAAAAAATAAATGATCACGTAATTTAATTTAATATTAACTTAAGTTTGAATAGCAACATCGTAATGTATTAAAAAAAATAAAAACAAAACATCGACGTCTGCTGCGTGGGCGCGCGTTGTTCTACGATGATTTCCTGAGTTTGTGGATGAAAAATGGAGGACGAGTGGGTAGATTCGTTGATGTTCGCACGGGAATACAAAATTCTGGACCATGTTGCCGACGGGTCATTTTCGAAGGTTTAATTCCTTAATTTATTAGAAATTTGCATTTATTTGATGTATTTCAGTTACTTCGTGAGTAAGATTATTGTTTAAATTAGTCACTGTATTTTAAACATCTAGTTAGAAAGAGGTTAAGTCTGTTCGAAGAAATACACAATCTTGATTAAGGTGGCTTCGATTTGGGCAGGCGAATTCATATAATTACAAGGGTGTCTGCTAACTATCCTGAAAGTCTGCTAGCAACATCCACTATCATATTTTATCTTCTGAGAGTAGTGGACGTAAGAATGCAATCGTTTATTTTTATCTCTTATAATTTTTATGCTTCACTTACATTATTATAAGCCTTAAAATTTAAAGTAATCATGATAGATAGCAACCATGGGTGGAATATGTGAATAAATACTTTAAGTGTCTTAAATGATTAGTGACGTGACGTGATCAATACCTTGATAACTTTACAAAATCGTGACTAAAATAAAGAAGGTTTGTTTCCAAATTTTAGGGCACAAGTCTTCATGACTTTGTTCACCGTTGGTGGTCGCAACAATTTAGCGAAGACGAGAACATTGAATTGTAATAGTCGATAAATTGTAAAAAAAACAATGACATTCCTAACTCAAGTCATAAACTATAACAAATGTCAACGAAGCATTCGTCACAAAAGCAACCATTCTTTTCTTGGCTTCATTGAACTTTTTCTGTCATTCGAGATTGTGATAATGAAATGTCTTTAAGAGGAAAATTGATAAAACATTTAATCGTTTGAGTGCATCCTGCACAGTGTAAAGTAAAAAGTTGCATAAGTTTTTCTTGGAGAAAAGGAGTTCAGAAATACAGAAAATTGATTTTGAAAATGCTTAAATTCAGTTCACGAGAAAAATTGGTATCCATGTGATATGCAAAATAATATTCTTACGTTGGATTGAAGACTTATATTGTAATAATATGACATTATAATATTACGGAAGCAAAGCCGCTAAGACTTTGAGTAAAAATGAAAGAGTGAATGTTAAATGATTCCAAGATACATAAACGAATCCGTGACGAATGCTCAGGTATTCAAAGCTTCTGGAAGAATTCCAAATGATTTCTATGCTTTGAAGATCCAACAGAAGATCAGTTGCAGTGAATTGAAGAAGGACGTTGAACTCATGACATGCATTTCATCGGTCGGGAATCCTTTCCTCAATCACTTCCACGAAGCTTTCCAGTTGAAAGTTAAACTTTTAAATGAATTTTTTCAATTTAATTTCACTTTTACTCATAAACAAAAGATTCGAGTGGACTGATCAGAGGGGCATTGGCTGATTATCGTCATGTGAAGGGCTATAATTAGTCGGTGTAATTGTTAATTACTTAAAAAAATAGTTGAGTTGAGGACTACATACGAGAGAAACTCAAAAGGAAAGGACTCAATTTCAAGTTAATTTCAACTTATTTTCCAGTATTTAACGTTGAAATTAGTAAATATTTAAACCCATCAGAATCATGTTTGCATTGTGATGGAGTTTTTGGAAGGAAACAATTTGTTTCAAAGTTTGGAGAAGGAAGGAAGTTTCAGTGAAGGAAGATCTTCTTATTATGCAGCCTGTGTGGTCTCAGCACTGGAGACGTTGCACAATCTATGCATTGCTCACAGGTGATTGTTGCTCTTAGAGTTCTCATGAATATTTAATATTTGGTTAAATAATTTATGATTAAATATTTTTAGTTCTGCCAGTTCTTATTCTACGAGCTTTTTTTTAATTCAACAACTGAATCATTGGTATTCAAATTGTTAGATATTAGATAAATAGTCTGAATTGAATTGAAGCTTTTTGAGGTAATTGGGTCTCGGTTTATAATAAGAATGTCAATCAATTAAGAATTACACGATCTATGTAATTACTATTATAAATATTAAAATTATAAATAAATTATATTGTAATTAATAACTTATTAGTTTTGTTTTGTTCTAATTATTAGGGATGTCAGTTTGAAGAACATTGTTCTCAACAGAAAAGGTCAAGCAGTTCTTACTGACTTCGGAAGATGTTGCAAGTGCCCTGCCGACGAATTAACCTTTGACCTGCTTCTCGACTTGGTTGATTTGGGGAGTGTCACTTACCAGATGCTGACTGGGAAGGTGACTTTTGTATGTTTTGTCGGAGGAAGTTTAAGAGACAGGTTGGGTGCTGAGGGCTTGGGAAGCTGAGGGTTCATTTAATTTATATCTGCATATTTAGTAATTGCTAATCAGTAATTGTACTCATTGATTACTTATAAGTCGTTAAAATCACTTGGGGATCCCATTGGTGATTCATTTGATAGAAGTTGATAGAACATATTGGGGTTTTGGAGTATTATTTGTGAGAACGAATTTCATGAAATGCTTAATAACTTCTGAGAATAACATTATGGAGTTAATGTGGAGTTAATACTTGCATAATATTAATAATAAATGATTATTCGTAATCAATTTAATATATGCGTTGTTAAACTTGCTTTAGAAATCAGAATTTATTCAGGGAAGGAGGTCACTGAGTGCTTCCAATTTGTCAACAAAAGCTTCGAAATTCCTGGATTTCGTTGGTTTTAATTGAATTGTTTGTAAAACATTTAAAAGTATCGGTGCATTGTTGCATTGGTGCATTGATGAATGTTGAAATGAGGAGTTAAAATCTGTTTAATTCAGAGAGAGGTTAGTTAAAAGAAAGAATTTAAAGTGATGGCCTTGTAGCAGAAAAGGTTTTTGTAATTATTTTATGAGAAATTAATGATTTTTATGGGGAATTATTAAAAAAAGACGCTAATGTAAAGTAGAAGCACAAAATTTAGTCACGAGTCAAAACAGACCGCGAAGATTGGAGCCATCAATACGGATATAATAATTGAGACTTTGATTAGCCATGGCTTTCGTCTGATGACCAATGAATTTTTAAGTAATTCAATTGGGTTCTGAATTTCTGCCAATTATTACTCACTTAACACGTTGGAAATCCAATCTCCAGGTGTGCATCCCTGTCATGAACGAGTTTGACAACCACAGTAGTATCGTGAAATCGATAAAAATGCAACAGTTTTTTGAATCCATGGACTGGGATGACCTGACGTCAACAATACTCCCCTGAATTAATTAGTAATTATTTATTATTCTTTTATTAGTTATTTGAGTGCAATAAATTGGGAAATAATTGAGTTTCTAAAGAAGTTAATTCGGTTTTGGTTGTTTACAAAAGTTGTAATTATAATTTAAAATGTAAAATATTCATATTTTGTTGGTTAATTTCCATATTTTGCTTCTTGAATAATGTACAAGTTGAACCGAGTCAACTAAGATTTGTAGAATACGGTCAGCCTATAGCTACAGGGGGGGAGGTTTCACTACCCTGCTCAATCGTTTTGTGGGTCCCGAGTCTTCTCACCAAATTATTTTATGTTCATACGCCAGAGTCCTGGGAAGGTAGTTTCTCAGAATTTGGTTACCAAGGTGAGATTGCAGCTTGAAGATGAGAGGAACGTAAAAGTAGCAAACACGGTAAGTTGTCGATAACAAGATAACGAGATCAATTGACATTGCTGACGCCTTGCTACAATTTAGATTTATTCCCCATTTTCTGTCACGAGGTGTGTCTAATGGCGGCATTTGTTTCTAAAACGTTTCAGTTAAAATTAATGACGACATTTTTACGGAACTGGTACAATCCGACAAAATGGTGGTTGCAGAAGTCGAGTTTAAGTACTTATATAATTATTCCACTATTCAACATTGGCATTTTAGATGGGAGTTTCCTAAAATTCCGACAACCGAATAACTGAGCATCGAAAGACATTTGATGCACAACTTGCTTCATTAAAGCAGACGTATGCGTACAATTTACGATCTTCACACTCATCGATTGGTTTGTCAAGAAATGTACCTTACAAATTTTTGTAGCAAATCGCCTAATTCGTTAAGCTTTTGATTTATTATTTTTTTATTTTTCTTTGATTTTTCATGCATAAGAGACAATCTTTTTAACGAAAGGAGAAGTTGGAGATAATTTGGCAAAAGCGAGCTGACGAATTTCTACGAATATCAATTAAGCAAAGGAAACCATTGGAAACTTGTGGTTTTATGTCGAAAATAATTGGAATAAAATGCCATGTAATCGAAAATTCTTCAACCTCGGGGAAATAGCCTTCACTTGCATGTTAAAAACAATCGTTTATAAACCGTGCTTCCAAGTTCTGCTTTTCATTGATCTAGATACAGAGTGGAGTCGTAACATCCAGGTATAAATTAATATGTAATTAATTGAATTTAATGGGACATTTTCTTTCAATTGATCCGTTCTCATCGGGGCATAAGACCGCCCACATCTATACACGGGAGTAGCATGCTGTTGCTTGCATGGATTGCCCAGAAAGAAAAATAAATAAACAGCCTCTTATAAGCACTCGCCTCTTCAATAGATCTTTAATTCGTTTTTTTGCGAACAAATATTTATTTCAATTTTTTCGCTGCTCTTGTTTTTCGAATCCTGGGTGAGCTAAATTTAGAACGTGAAATAATTAAAATGCCAGACGGTGTTTACTTCGGACGATTTGAAAACGGACGAGACATGAGCTGAAATAAATATTTTCTTACATCACAGGAGGAAATTCTGATGCACGTTTGAAGCTTGCAATGGTTTGCTGTGCTTGTTAACTTTGCATGTAACGGTTTTGAAATCACTCTATCGGCTTTAATTTCGGATACTTCTGCTAGAATACTCCGTACAAGTGAGTCGGCCGAGCATGTGTTGTGGTTGGCCTACAATTATTTGTACATTATTTGTACGAACCGTTAGTTTGTGTCGGTCTGTATTTACAGAACACAATGTTTATAATCTCATTTATTGATCACATTATGATAATCATTATGATAATTTGAGAGAAGTCGAGCCGCGACAAAGCGACTCGATGCAGATGTTACGAATGACCAGAATATGTTACCAGTACCGGCCTATAAATAAACTCTTGACAAAGTTCAAGAGTTGCTTTTAAAAGACCAATTGCGATTAAAATTATTTTCCGAATGCTTGGATTGAAGTATTGCTAAACCGGCTTAAAAAGGTGTTCTCATGAGTCTCATTTTAAGTCTAGCTTTGGAGGATGGAATTTTTGTTTGACAGATTACTTTAATTTAATCCATAAATGTCTCCAATCTTTGTTTCCAGCTTCTAATTTGAATTAATTGATTTTGTTACTTTTTAGAAGTCTCAAATATCTTTGTGAAGACGGGGAGGGAGAGAGAGGATTGTGTCTTATGTGGATTGGTTGATTGACGTTGATTTGAAATATTTGCGTTTTAATTGAAAGTGGATTGAACAGCTCGATTTAAAAGTTCTTTTGTCCGTTGCATTTCATCCCACAAAAAATGGCTCAGAAACAAATCGAGGTAAAGTTTTCAAAGCATGACAATCACTTTCACTCTATCTGACTCTTGGCACTGCATTAATTAGACTTTCATTAACATTTAACATTTAACATTAACACGTCGTGCATGCTAACATATCGCCTGTTAATTTTACTTTTTTTCTCTAAAATATTTCAATTTTTCAAAGCGTTTATTGGAAATATTCAAAACGCCTTGCAATCTGTCTCCTTCGTAGACCTCAATTGATCTAATTTTCAATTCAAAGTAGATTCACGCACGCTGTCAATTTTTTCTTGATTTGCATTCAAAGCTAATCCTCGTCATAAATCTCGGTTCAGTGGCTCATCACTGAACCAGGCTTATGCTCACCAATCCTTCCGTAGACAAGAGTTATTTGAATACGACAATCACTCATTTATCGATCCGTACAAAAGCTCCTGAATTTGCTCAGCTGCCTCTCTCGCACACCAATCCACTCGAGATATAGCTCGGTTAGCCAGCCAGCCAGCCGCCCATCCGCCCACCCACCTATAAATCCATCCGAAGCTGTTGTCATAGAAACGGAATCGCCCCAGCAAAGCTTCACGCATCGATAAACTGACACAAAAGGTCAAGAAAACCTATTTGACGAGCAGCCCTCGTTGATTCAGTACTCGTTCGGCATTCGTTCGGCACTCATTCCGTCAGTCAATTGATCACGTGGTGCACACGTGGTTCCTGTCAACAATGAATTCTCGATGAATGCCTGAATTTAAAGTTCTTTGTTGTTTTGGTGATCTGTTCATACCGAGCAAGAAATGATCCTGGGATACAGTGACATTTCATCCAGGCCGATGCTGCCATCAGTTAGAGCTCTCTGCTCTTCTTGTTGCCTTTATGTTATTGTGCATGGCCGATTCATTTTAAACGCCTTTTATTTTAAATTATTTTATGTTAATTTTGCTTAATTTAGTTTTATTCTTGCAATTACAGAAATATAATCAACCTGAAAATTATATTATAGTGATTATATAAAATATAATTTGTACAATTATAATTTACAATCGCTCCTTGCACATGAAATTCATGGTTCCAGCTTGTTGTTGCTGTTGTTGCTAATTAAACTGCTTTAGGGTTGATAACGATTTGTTTACATTTCACATGAAATCAGTACTTTCTGAGTACAAAAAAATAAAACCTGAAATTAATTTTAAATATTTTTATTAATTTAAATAATATATTTAAAGAATATATTTGAATAATATATTTGAACGTACCTTTCGTTTGTTTATCAGGCTTTTTGCAAAACATTTGCTAACATTTGTTAATTTTTTTGAGTTATTTTAAGATCAGTTTTTTAAAACTGAAAAGTTTTAAAAAGTTTAATTAAGTCATTGGGGTGCGGTAATGGTTATGAAGCTGATTATGATGATGATGATGGTGATTATTATTATTATTATTATTGTTATTATTATTATTATTATTATTGTTATTGTTATCCATGCTACAACGTGCAGTGATACAATATTTTGTATGATTTTTGTTATTATTACTCTGAATTACTGAATGATATAAATTATTATTATTATTATTTCAATAAAATGATCGTTTAGTTGTAAGATATTTTAACGGTTCTTTGTATAAGTTAACGACAAACGAAGAGACTGTCTTTGTTGTTCTCGTTTCAAATGCATTTTAACAACTGAAGATAACAGAATGTCGAATTGTCAACATTTTATTCGACAAAATGGAATTAATTGTTAATAATTATTTATTAATTTTAATATAATTATATCGATTAAATATTAATTATTTCATAAAAATTAAATTTAATATTTTTTGTGCATTATTAAATGAATAATTAAAGGAATGAACGGATTGATTTGCAGGAGATGAAGAGCCATTGTATGACGACGTTGGAGAAGTTGGGGGCGTCTGAGGAAATCATCAAGGTGACCTTTCTTGACCTCTCTTGACCTCTTCTGACCTCTTTTGATTTCGTGTTTATTCATCAGATCCATCTAATTGTAAGATGGTAATTTTAATAAATAATATAAAATAATAATGCGATAATTTTTCATGAATGATAATCATAAATTTAATATTTTATTAAATTATTTTTATTTATTCAGTCGTTTATTGAATGTTGTTTTCCTTAACCATTATCATGTACCTCTCCTGAGATTGCGATGACTTACCGTGGTCATTGAAATTGTTATGATGATATTGCGATGACGTTGATGATGACTATGACGATGATAATGATGGCGATGATGATGACGTTGATGATGACTATGACGATGATAATGATGGCGATGATGATGATGATGATGATGATGGCGGTGGTGACGATGACGACGATGACACGACAATACATGCATTAAAGAGCTGTTGTTCGAAAAGACTGCCAGTGATTCAGCGATGTTCTCTGACATTTTGATTGGTGACGTAGGAACAAGCAATGATATCACCTGTTTATCTTTTTAATTATTTATTTATTTATTTTTCCATTTAATTAATTATTTATTTAATCAATATTATCATCTTGCCGTCTAACATGAGATCCATTGCCTGGTATTACTAGTCAACCGACGCAATGTATTGGTGGACCAGAATGTACATTTTGATGTTGTCAACTGTCATGACGTTGATGTTGATGATGATGATGATGATGATGACGATGACGATGATGATGATGATGGTGGTGGTGGTGGTGATGATGATGATTTGTTTGTTGATGGCATCGTATAGGAAATGTTGATTTATTGGAGAATGTTATCACAACGGCGCGACGCATCTGCTGATGGCGATAATTGGTTTGTGATTGTAGTGGTAGCCTCGGTGATGATGATGATGATGATGATAATGATGACGATTTATCACTTGATGACTACATTGTCGTTGTTGTTGTTGTCTCTGTTCGCGACAGTTTTACTCAGAAGCACTGGAATGTGAATATGACATCAGTTTGACCATCTACAAACTTCAAAGTAAACTGAAAACCGACGTGGATAGCAGCGGCTCTCTGCCTCCCAACGTCACCTTTGGCATCCTACAGGTTGGCGATGATGATTATGATGATGATGATGATGCCAACTGTTAATGATAATATTTAAGATGGTAATCATAATTTCATCTTAAATTTATGGAGTTGATAATCAGAAAGTCGATAAATAATCTGATATCTTAATACCAATTCAATGTTAACCTTCAATGACCGATGATGTTTCCTGATAAACTTGGACCCACTTTCGACATGAAAGTCATTCTTCAATGCAAGAATTTGATTCGTTTTTTGGTCTCTTTTTATGTTCTTCCCCCTTTTACATTAAAGTGCTTTTGTAATAAAAATAACGTTTTGGAAAATCCCATGGTAATTATGCATTATTCACGACTTAGAACTGGTTTTTGTGGGGTTTGCACTTGTTTCAAGGTTGAAATGTGTTGACAATCAATCAATCGTTCTGCATCTTAAAGCTTCATCCGTTTCTTTCTTAAAGCCAATAATAATAATAATGTCGTAATTAATATTAAGTTTATGAATAATAATTATGAATATTTTTCGAATTAATTAAAGTTAATTGCAAGATTATTACCGAAGTTGAATAAAAATGAATCTGGCGACCGACGTCTTGTTGCAGACGATGACGAAACACTTTCGAAACTGGAAGAAAACCGTTGAAAACCTGACTGAACAAGGAATTACTGTTCCACCTCTTCAACTCGATTTGGAGAATCTGAGCAAACTCAAGATGCTCACTGCTGTCTGCTCCATGGATACAAATCAGGTTTCGTGATGACGATGATGATGATGATGATGGTGGTGGTGGTGGTGATGATGATGACGACGACGATGACGATGATGACTGCTCTCCTGATAAGTTCAATGATGAAGATGGTGATGACGACGACGATGATAACTGTTCTGTGGGTTCAGTGCGATGGTGATGATAATGATGATGATGACGTTGGAATTCGATGTTGCTAAATGTTCAACTACTCAAATGAAAATGTCTTTAAATTTGATCTTCAACGTACGTAATTCAATGCAAATTCTTGCAAACGAGGTTCAGTATAAATTGTTGCTGTTGAACTCAGTGAAACAATAAATGACTCATCAGCTGTTGATGAGGAGGAAGAAGAAGATGATGATGGAGATGGTGGTGATGATGATGATGATGGAGAATTGGTTTCCGGCAAAAGTATTGCTATTTTATCAACACATTCCCAAGGATGAGGCGTACACAACGACACACGTGCATCGTACGTGACGATGTGATGATGTGACGATGTGCATTAACTACGCTTTTAATCTTTTTTCCACCACTCTCAACCTCTCATTATCTCTCCACGTCGGTTGTCATGGTGACGTAATTCTTCACTTGGAGAACTTTTAATCCTTTTTCTCGTTCTTGGCCACGCCCACCTTGGTGACGTCACGTTCTATTTTTAGACAAAAACATCCAAATGTTGATGTCGAGTCCAAGTACATTTACACCTCCATAACTTTCACCTTGTTTACTGGCCGACTTGAAATTAGGTCACTGACCATGCTATTAATAGAACTTCAATCTGATTGGTTGCTCCTAAGAAGGTCAATTTTAAAAAGCAAGAAGCCTTTCATGTGAATGTAAATCTTGTTGTCACATTCCAGGTGTTGATTAATGGTTGTTGTTGTTGCTGCTGTTGGTGATGACAATAAACATGAGTTTGGTAATGACGATGATGATGATGATGATGACGACGATGATGATGAACATAATGACGATGGTTATGATGATGATTTTTCTTTAAAATGTATGAATTGATGTTGTTTGCAGATGAACCTAAAAGAGGGCGAGGAGTTGCAAATAACTGATGCTTCACATCCGAACTGGTTGAAGGTTGGTTTTCATACTCAAATGTTGCGCCTGTTGTTGCTGCTGTTGTTGTTGTTTTCAATGTTAATAGTGCTGTTAATGTTGTTGTTGTTGCTGTGTTGATGGTGCTATTAATGTTGTTGTTGTCGTCGTCATTGCTCCTCTCAATACTCAACATCCACGACCAAACAACAATTAATTGTTGTCGTTCAACAAAACGTCCCAAACCATCATCGTCATCATCATCATCATCATCGTCGTCGTCGTCGTCGTCACCATCATCATCATCATCATCATCATCACCATCATCATCACCATCATCATCATCATCACCATCATCATCATCATCGTCTGCATGATCTGACACGAAACAATAAATCAATGTTTTATTCGGGGTGTATTCAAGTAAACAATATTTATGCATTGTTGTAGGTTTAGTTCGTGAAATACTTCGAACGACATTTGATGATGACGATGATGATGATGACGATGACGATGGTAATGGCGGTGATGACGTTGATGGCGACCGATAGTGATGATGATGATTGGTTGTAATGATGCTTTCAATATTGACTCCCTTCGTGTGTTTGTATCATACAACTTGTATGACTTGTTTGGCAGATGTGCGTGTGTGTGTGCGTGCGTGTGTGTGTGTGAGGGGGTTGATGATGACGTCATCGTCTACTTGTTTTCCTACAAAACATCTGTTTCACTTGTTTTGTACGTGTTAACCGTAGGATGGTGTGCGTGTGATACTCGATGATTTGTTGTATTTTTTGTTGTTGGTGTGTTTTATGTATGTGTATTATGTATGTGTTGTTGTATGATGTTGCTTATTAAACGTGTGCGATGTGTTGCACGTGCTGTTAGACGGTGTGCGTGTGAGCATGTTGTGTGTGTTATTCATTCAAACTCTTAAATCTTTGAGTGCGTTAAAAAAATTTTTTTTGTGTGTAGAATTTCAATCATTTACTTGCGACTTATAGTGACATTGTCTTCGTAATCATCGTCATCATCACCACAAATCGTTGTCGGAACAAATGCGTTGGTTGTTGAAAGAGATTTGTAAACTTTCAAATAAACCAAACATTCGAGTTTAATTGGTTCATAATTGGTCCATAATAGGCTTATTTTAAAAACTTGAAAAGGATTACAAAAAGCTGTTCATGTCTCAGTTGGACTTTTGTATTTTTCTTTCTTTTGTTGCTGTTCTTGTTGTTGTTGTTGTTGTTGTTTGCACAAACAAGCATAAAGATATATGTATGTGTTTATGTATGAGTACGTGTGTTTGTGAGTGGTGTGTCATTGATAAATTATTAAACATTATTATTGGTAATTATCACAAAAAGTGTTATCCATTTATGCCCTTGCTTGTGGCGGCCACACTACTAATGTTAACAGGAATTATAACTTAATAATAATAATAACAATAATAAGTTATATTTGTAATAATTGAATGGATGTTATTACGACTGAATTATAACTTAACTAAAATATAATTATAGCAATAATAATAATATGAATAATAATATGAATACTTGTAATAATTCCAAGGTAGTTATTACATTGGAATTATAATTACGACAGGTGAGAAACGTTCAGGGGAAGGAAGGTTTCCTACCTGCATTGTCGTGTCTCATTCCCACACCTGACAACAACGCCATCACTGCCGTCGAGAGGTGATTTTGATTGGTCACGCAATCTGTGACGTCATTGTACGTGAAAGTACTCGTTTAAAAAGTAATTATTTCGTACATGTACAAGTAATATTTTTGAGAATATTTTTGTGAATTAATTTTAAAATCCTTGAATAATTTTAATAATTCTTTAGTTATTACAAACATGCTTCTCAAACTCTCGTTCAACATAAATTATGATAATCATGTCCTTCAATGAGTAACGTTGACGGACAAGTTGATTAATATTCACAAGTTGATTAATATTCAAATTAGACTTCAGGTTCTGCTGTTAACGTCTTGGACTGAAAGCATCCGTGAACTGAGATCCATCCTGGCATCGACTTGTGTCTCATCGTCACAAGACCTCAACCAAAAATGGGTGAATTCATTCGTATTAATTCACTATTCATAATGTAACCACATTTATTCATAAGTTTATAATATATATAATTATACATATATTTATTCATAAATTAATAATAACAATAATAATAATTATTATTACAATATATATTACAATTATAATTATTATTATCTTATTATTACTGTGATATATATTGTAATAATGATAATATTAATGATTATAATAATATTATAATAATATATATTATAATGATCATAATAATAATTATTATTATCTACTGCTTGTCTGCAACAATGGAGGTTATTACAATTAAGTCAATGATAGAACGTAGCATACATCTTAAACATAATAATTATGAATAAATACTTCCAAGTATACAACCCCAAACAACCCCAAATAACCACCCTCAGGGCACCCTGCTTCTCACCGACCACAAAACATTGAATCCAAAGACGTTGGAAAAGTTGTCCCTGAGACTGAAAAGGATTTCCGATTGTTCCTCGCGAACCAACTTGAACCTTGACCTCAACAGACTTCACCTCAACCTTTCAAAACTTGAGAATGAACTTCTGAACGTCAACACGTCAAACAACGGTTTCCATTGGTTGCTATTTTTGGATGTCGATGATGTCATTGGTGATGGTGATAATGATAATCTTGGCGATGATGATGTTGCCTTTGATGTTTGTGATGATGATGATGGTGGTGATGGTGGTGGTGATGATGATGATGATGGTGATGATGGTGGTGGTGGTGGCGATGATGGTAGGTCCTCATTGTTATTCTAGGTAGATCGATGTTATTTCCGGTCTGATGGACTAAAATTAGATTCATTTCGTTGATTGGTTGACTCAAGTTCTTAAATTCTGAAATCAGGTCTTGCACTCATGTTGAGGTCAGTGGAAGGACTTGACAGAGCAGTGCTGTGTTATCAGGTTGGTGTCATCATCACCTTCGTCGTCATCGTCATCGTCATCATCTTCGTCGAAGTCATCATCCTTCCAAGATTGGTTGTCAAGATTTGGTCTCCTTTTGTTTAACCTCTCGGCTTGCAAAGGGGTTGAAAAGGTCGCTCTGTGACCTATGACCTATGACCTGTGATTATAATGGTTACGACGAGGACGATTATGACTAACGACTGACGTCGGAGTTGACGTGTTGCATGGCATAAATAAAGATTATTAAACTGTTATAATAATAATAATAATAATAATAATAATAGTAATAATAATAATAACGTAATAGATAACGACAACAATAATAATAATAATAATAATCATCATAATCACTATCATTACAAATTTCTATAATAACTTTAGCAATTGACTCAATTGCTGACACAACCATGGGAGGTCATAACAACATATGTTACTCGTAATATTTCTGTTTATTTATTTATTAATTACTTTCTGTCTGTCTGTCCTTGCTTTGAAGCAACTGTGTACTTACATAGTTATCATTAATACGGTGTACTTACTCAGATATTTATCCATCCATCCATCCATCCATCCATCCATCCATCCATCCATCCATCCTTCCATCCATCCATCCATCCATCCATCCATCCTTCCATCCATCCATCCATCCATCCATCCATCCATCCATCCATCCATCCATCCATCCATCCATCCATCCTTCCATCCATCCATCCATCCATCCATCCATCCTTCCATCCATCCATCCA
The DNA here is from genome assembly GCA_034509925.1 of Hirudinaria manillensis. Lineage (NCBI taxonomy): Eukaryota > Metazoa > Annelida > Clitellata > Hirudinida > Hirudinidae > Hirudinaria > Hirudinaria manillensis. The sequence goes on along the minus strand of CM067529.1, from coordinate 8,100,752 downwards.
TCCATCCATCCATCCGTCCGTCCGTCCGTCCGTCCATCCATCCATCCATCCATCCATACGTCCATCCACCACTACCCATATGAACCACCAATCCACCTTATACGGTGTGCTTAATCAGTTATCATTAATACTGTATACCAACAAAGTTATCATTAATTCCGTGCATCGACTCAGTCATCAATGAATTCATTTCCTTCTCGTTCAGTCATCCAAGCATTTCCAGTACAAAGTTGTACTTTGGTTGTTGGACGTTAATAGGAGCAGTCTGATAGCTTGTGACGTCACGACATACGATACGTACGATCACGTGATGTTGTGAGGTTGTGTGGTTGTGATGTTGTTCTTTAAGTGTTAAGCGATATGCATGTGGTGTTGTATGTATGTGGTGTTGTGTGTATGTGATGTTGTGTGTATGTGGTGTTGTGTGTGCTCGTGAAAATATCTCGACGTGAGATGTTTTCAGTTTTAGGAAAGTTTCTCTCGGCGGATGTCATTTTTAAAAAGTTCGTTTGTAGTACAATGTTGATGATAACGGTGCTGTCTCTGATGACGACGACGACGACGATGATGACGCTTATGTTGATGACTACGATGACGTTGATGACGCTTGTGGTGATGAAGCAGACGAGCAAGTGCAGTTAACCAAAAATGTATTCACCTGTTTCGTCATGTCCTACAACGATAATGAATTAAATTCAACCTCTTCACATGTTTTCCTCTCATAGACAAAAAAGCAACTTTGTTTTCAATATTATTATTATTATGATTATTGTTATTATTGTCATTATTATTGTTGCTTTTGTTTTTGTTATTATTATTATTTTTGTACTTTGTTAAATCACGTGGTTATCTTTGCTAATACTGTTTGTTATGGGTCCTAAAAGTTGCAAATAAGTTACTATTTAACATTAATGTTATAAAGTTCGTATAAGATTAATTAATATTCATGTTATGAAGTTCAAGGACGACGTCATTTAAATAGATGCCGACGTATGATATTTCTCATTCATGAAGCGAATAGGAAGTAAATGATTGCTATTATAATATTATAATTATATTATTATTATTAATGCGTTGTTGTTGTGCCAGTATTTTTCTTGATGTTTTTATTATTTATTATATTTCCATTTTAAAATTTTTTTAAACGGATTTAATCGGTGATTGGAGAAATCGGGTAATAATAACAGTAATCATAAAGATAGCAACAACAATATTATTAATAATATTAATTTCTATGTTGCCATCTGCAGAGTTAGTAATCCAAGAAGTTATTTTTCAGTTGCAACGTGGAATGTGTGATGCTCGGTCAACTTTATTTTTGGCAGAATGCCAATTTAAAAGAATTCTATTTTCATGATATTTTCATATTTTCATGAACCAATGAAATACATATTATTATTTGCAATCATAATCATAAAATGTTTATCAAGGGCTAAAGTATTATTATTAATGTTATTATTACAGTCTTGTTGTTACTGTTATTAGTACTATTTAAACTTGAGACTTGGTCCACTTAAGCTGATAATTTGAAAAGTAGCCAATTTCCTGGCCTAATAGTTTAATCACGTGATAGGTTTCACAGGTTCATCACCTGAAGCAATGTTATTATTATTATTATTATTGTTAATTATTATTATTTTTATAATATAATATTATATATAATTTATTATAATAATAATATTTTTATAATATAATGTTAAATATAATTTATAATAATAATATTATTATTATTGTTATAATTATTTTTATTATCGTTATTATTATTATTATTAAACACTTATTATTATGGTATCACTTTTTTTGTCTTTCAGTCCCTCTTCAGTCAATGGGCAAGTTACAGAAAGAGCTTGAATGAATCTTCAAGACCGATAAGGATTGTTGAACGATGGGAAGAGCTTAGGAGGGCTGCACGTTTCAAGCAGTTCAAGTTTGTGTTTGTGGTTTTTTTTTTTATTATCCGTTATTTATTTATTTATTTGTATATTTGTTTGTTTATTTATTTATTTATATGTTTATCTATTTATTTATTTGTATATTTTTCTGACAAAAAAAAATACTTTAAAGTTGGCATAACAAACATAAACAACAACAGCTGAATACAACGTCTGAATACTTAAAGCGTATCAAACATCATTAATTCATTTATTAACATTAGAAATGATTATTATTAATAATAAAAAATAACAGGAGTTATGACTTCAGCATGTACTTCCCCTATTTATTTTTTAAAAATGCATTTCTTGTAACTGATTTAATGATTCTGTGCGCTTTTGAAAAACGTTCTTGAACGTAGAATGTTGATGTTGAATGAGGTATTATTTTCATTAATATAATTTAATCAATTATTTTGAAATGATGTCAAAAAGAAATTAAATCGCTGTAAACGTCAGAATGTGGAATTCAATGTTGCAAGGACACATTCCTACAGATTAGACTATTGCCATGACAACATCGGATTGTTTACATTATTTTTATCATCGTTACTGTTATTTATTATTGTTATCGAATTATTGGGGCCTTTGTATATGATCTCGGTATGCTTTTCGATCCAAATCTTCATTCTACAAATGCCATTAAGTGGGATGACTTGTTCCTTGAGGTTCAATCGTTAACCTGAAGGAAGTCATTTGAACTGGAAATCTCCCGCAGCTTTGCTCTTTGCTTCTTTAAGTCAATTGTAACACTTTGCACCTTTCGATGATTATATTATATTATATTATATTATATTATATTATATTATATTATATTATATTATATTATATTATATTATATTATATTATATTATATTATATTATATTATATTATATTATATTATATTATATTATATTATATTATATTATATTATATTATATTATATTATATTATATTATATTATATTATATTATATTATATTATATTATATTATATTATATTATATTATATTATATTATATTATATTATATTATATTATATTATATTATATTATATCACTTCACATTCCATCATATTATAGACAGGGCCTAGAATTTCACAGTTTGTCTGGTTTTCTGAAAAACCATAGCATGTATTTGGTCAAAGTTTCAATTATTTTATGCCTCTATTCTCAACTAATAAAATGTCAACAGACTTGTAAAGTATTTTATTGTAAATGAAACTCCACGGAAAATCCATTTGAAGTTGTTCAGAGGATTTTCAAAGATGAAGGATGGTATCACTTACTGCAAATGAAATAATAATTTATTGTATTGTTATTCTAAATACAGATGTTAAAACAAATATTAAACAAAATATAAACAAAAATGTTAAATAATTATTTGATTATGAAAAAGTTGATTAGTTGACCTAATTATAAATGGGTTCTAGAAAACATTTCTTAGTGAAATGGAGAAAGGACAAATAAAGTCATACAAGGAGCTAAATTTGTCGTTTCCTGAAATTTCAAAAAAGGTTAAATGTTCCAAAGATGTCGTCAGAGGATTTTTAAAGAATCCCAATAAATATGGAACCATTCCTGCATATCAGGAAGACCACGAAAACTGGATTATCGACAGAACAGAATTTTCCTTCCCAAGGAAAATGCTATTTAATGAGATTTCAAAAAGTTGAAACTGAGTTTGAGCCAGCCTATAATATGTTCATACCTTCGGAGAAGCGGATTTTTAAAGTTTAATAAGTGCCGGTACAAACCATTCTTGACAGAAGATCACAAAAAGATTTGATTGAATGGATTCGAAAGAAATGATGAGTTTTGAGGTGAATTTGAGTCTTCAGATGGAAAAAAGTTTAATTTGTACGTTCCAGATCGGTTAAAATATTAATAAAATCGGAAGTCTTCCAAAATTACTTTTAAAAAGAAATTTTCGAGTTGGAACAATCATTGTTTGGGCCGCCATTTCTTCCCATCATCAGATGTGGTGGTCTGAAAGGGAAAACAGAATTCCTCAAAATATGTCGAGACTCTGAACAAATACCTCCTGTCCCTATACAATATTTCAAAGGGTTAAGGTTATCTTTTATCAAGATAATGGCTCCATCGTAACACCAAAAAGAGATAATTTATTTTGGAAGATAATCTCACTATTTTGAAGTGGCCTGCAACTCTCTGCAGACAAAACACATTATCGTCTTTATTTATTTTATATTTTGAACTTTTGTTTTAACCGGAAAAATAAAGATTTTTTGTTCAAATTACATAATATTATCATTTGGTGTAATCGAAATTAATATCTCCCAGTAACTAATGAACATCCACTGCGTATCATAGCAATATCTGGTGAATATACTCGTATCAACAAAATTATGGTTAGCAAAACTTGAGTGTCCTAGCCTTAAGATATGCAGTGTATAATATAATATCATCATCGTGACCATAATGTTACGTTCAATCGGGTATATATTATCAGAGTCAACTTCAATACCAACATCATGTCTTCAAACATCATGTCTGATTTTCAGCGGAACTAGTTTCATGTTTGTGTCAATTATTTTTCAATCAATCAATCAATCAGCGCATCAATTCACACGTGCATGCATAGCTCACCCATTGAGGCATTCGTTCACACGCGTGCATCGGATGTAATTGTTCTCAGATATTACGAGATGAAGATGACTCTGGAGGAGGTGGACACAAGGGAGGAGATTGTTTACATCAACTCGGAAACTGGAGAAACGTACACTTCCGAATGTAGGAAGAAGAGGCAGAAGGTAATGAGATTCTGCATTCATTGGGATAAAAATAGATTTCACTGGCCGAGACACATTGTATGTTGCTGAGCGTCTGTGATTAAAATGTTGCGTGTTTGTAGGTGATGTTTTCAACCAAACGAAGCCAAAGCCTTAATAGGCATTGCTTTGCATTGCATTGCATTGTATTGCATTGCATTGTGTTGTATTGTTTTCTTTTATTATTATAACACGTGAAAGTCACGTAGCGACACCTATCCAGCTAAGCATGACTTGGGCAGCACAAACATTCAACTGAGTTTTTCATGTTTTGTTTATGGCGAGCATAGTTGTGATTTGTTGACTTTATCACAAAATATGTTTCTTAGACGTTAGGCTTATTTCATACAAAATCAAATCATCATGAATTTCATTATTTTTCTTCTACATCATCATCATTATCATCATTGTCGTTGTCCTCCTCCTCCTCCTCCTCATCATCATCATCATCGTCATCATCATCATCATCATCATCTCCATGACTTTGTTAGAAACCCACGACCTCCACCTTCCACTGGAAAACATTTGAAGGACGGCGTTAAAAAATAGGTTTATTATTCTCTTTACGATCTGGATTGGTTCTGCTTTCAGCAAAAACGAGTCCAAATTAACATCAATTAGAATTATTTAGCGGTTATTATTATTATTATTATTATTATTATTATTATTATTATTTAATGATGGGGTACTTGGTACTCTGGTATTTTAGGTGCTTGTACTTGTACTCGTGCTTGGGACGTGAGTACTTGTACTTGATCCACTTGCACCCATCGTTATTAGTATTTATATTTATTATTATTATATTATTATTATTAAATAATAAAATTAACTTGTAAAAGATTTACTTGTGTCTATGAAATTGACTATTTATTTTTATGTAAATGTTTTGTTGGTGGTAGTGTTTATAAATGCTTTGGACTGATTTATTGGTTGCTGAGGAAAGGGTTATCATTCATATATCATACATCATAGGGGTTTTTATTATTATAACAGTTATAATTACTGGCCAATCACGTGTTGGTCAATTATGCATGAATGCTTGTAAATTATGCATGCATATATGTTAATTAGGCCTAATGAATTAATAATGAATGATGAAACCGAATGAAAGGTCATCGCCGAGGAATTGACGTCAACAAAGCAGGAGGAGAAGAAGAGGTTCATCATAAAAGGTGTCGTTGATCCGAGAAGTGGAGACCACGTGGCGTTCAGATACGCGGTATCGGAGGGTATCATCGACCATTCCAAGGGTCTGTACGTCAACCCAGATACTGGAGAAGGTTTGGATTATTCATTTATTGTTGTATCCTTATTATTATTATTGTTATATTATTATTATTATTATTATTATTATTATATTATTATTGTTATATTATTATTATTATATTATTATATTATTATTGTTATATTATTATTATTATTATTATTATTATTGTTATATTATTATTATTATTGTTATATTATTATTATTGTTGTTATATTATTATTATTATTATTATTATTATTATTATTATTATATTATTATTATTATTATTATTATTATTATTATTATTATTATTGTTATATTATTATTACTACCCCACTGCAACACTTATTATGTTTTGATTGGATTAATTGGTTGATGTGGAGAAAATATTAATTGTGTGTGTATGGATGGATATTCATTGATGTGATGGTTGGATGATTATGACCAATACTGACCAGTCGATGGGTGGATTGTCCGATAGATGGTTGTTTTAATTAACCATTTGATTAGGGATAATTAACAGTAATTAATTAATAAATAATAATAATAAATAAATAAATTTATTAATAATAAATAAGTTAATTAATAACTCAGTGCTACTCAAACGAACGTGTTTTTCATCTTTTTGGAGAAATTCCTCTAAAATCTCATTTTGGATGCCTCTATTTAAAGAGAGGAAATAACGTATAAAAACAATGTCGTTGTTGATGTTTATGAACGCATCGATAACGTTTCATTTTCCATTTCCGAATCGAAGGAATTCCAATACAACGTGCCATGACCGAAGGAAGGATCATCGTGGAGTACACTTCCGTTCAAAAGGGTCTTCCGGAAACGACTGCCGTTCCCCTAATCACGGTTAAGAAAAGAATCGACAGAAGTTACATCATCACGGGGGCACTCGACCCGCGGACTGCAGAGAAAGTGGACGTCGACGAAGCCCGGAAAAGGGGACTCATCGACCCTCGAACCGGGGAGTTTGTGAACGAGGAGAAGGGTGGTCTCAGGACACCTGAGAAGGAAGCTGTGGAGGATGGATGGATTTTGGCCGATTTCGACGATTCAAATCCCATCTACGAATGCGAAACGTTCACCGTCGTGGCAGTTTACGACGACAAACTTCGCTACTACACCTCATTCATGCAAGCGGTTCGAAAGGGCATCCTGGATCCCGGAACAGGGAATTACATAAGTTCCAAGACCGGGAAAAGAATTTATGCAGCCGACGCCATGAAGAGGGGTCTAATAAAAGCCCACAAATGCCCCAATAACATCACTGAAACGGAAATATTCAAATCTGCTTTGCAGTCCTTCAAAGACAGCAAAAGACTCGAACTCCTGAGTCCGTCTCTGAGCAGTACTGACGGCACTCTGAAGACCTTACAACCAATCAGCCGCCCGGCTGCCTCCGCTTCCGTCGTAACCAATGGCAACGTCTCCGATACTTCTACGAGTCCAATCGATAGCCCATCCCCCGACCACGTCGGTAATCACGTGACTTCGTCGCCATTATCGACCACCCACGTTAAGAAGATGGAACAGAAGATCTTATAACGATATGTTCTTCCATTTTTCAGTTGCTTTAGATTCGAACGCATACAATAAAAATAGCAACAACAACAATTATAATAATTATAATTATTATTATAAATATTATTATTATTATGATAATGATGTCATTTTTATAAACATTTTCTTGTCTGAGCTTTGAGGGGGTGTTCGCTTATTCTGTAACGATCTGCAGATATTCTTCCGGTTGCTACAGGTGCTCGTCTGCCCGGGAAGCGGGCTTTTTGTAACGTGTTTCTCGAGAGATTATGGCCTCCAAACTTTAGAATTAATTTTTTTTTGGTGACGCCCGAAGTTATTTTCTACAATTTCTTTTCATAATTTTTTTAAAATTTTATTCTAATTTTTATTTATTTGTTTGTTATTTCAACAAATTTTGAGAAAACCTTTCGCATTCATCGAGTGAAATTAATTAATTATTATTATTCCTCAGTTTACTTTTTCACTGTTTTGTCGATCTTTTCCTATTGTCGTCATAAATAATAATAATAATAATAATAAAAAGAAAGGATAATAATAAATAATATCATCATTTATTATCATCGTTGTCGACGTAATCATCATGAAATATAGTTTCAATAATAATAATTATTATTATTATAAAAATAATTATTATTAATATAATAACAATAATGCGACTCCCTACTGTCCATGATTATTATTGTTATTGTTTTACTGTCATCATCATCAAGAATATCCTTATTTTCGTGGAGTTTTGTTGGTTGTTCATTCAACTAGAACGAAGAAGGATAGAATATTTTCTAAAAGCCATCCAAACTGGTCCACAACTTGTCCTAATGTTATTTCCTCTTCTGGCTTTCAGTGAATGATTCCATGGTTCCGACCCATGATTCCATTAATATCTCAGTTTCAAACATAATTGTGAACAGTTTCTCAGGAAGTTTCCTCCAAGCAAGAGGTTAGTAACGATGTAGAAAGGATGATTCATGTTGTTGGTGCAATCCAAGCAAAAGTGTGGCCGTTGCTTCAGGGTCAATCCAAGCAAACGTGTGCCTGTTGATGTCATTCCAGGTAACAGCTTTCAGTTGTACAGTTAGAAAAGTACAAAGGGTAGCGAATCCATAATCGAGGTTCAGAATTATTTCTGGTTGCCACGTTTATTGACTTGAAAGATGAGTTGCGTAACGTTTAATCGATGGAACTGACTTGACTTGGAGTTCTTTGTCATGTCGGTTACAACAAATCACCTTAGAATTTAGTAATTATAAATAATATTATATTATAATACTATGTTAGTGGAACTGATAAAGTACAGTGTTTTAAAGGTGAACGTAATCTGGATTCGTTAGGATCCGTCTGGATCTTCTTTTCGGAGATTAATTTGTGGTTTGTTGAAATGTGACTTAAAATAAATAGCAACAAGAATTGAAAATTACGCAAAAGACATATTTCATTTGCAATTTATCAATTTGCTATTGAAATGAAGACAATTAAATAAGATTAAAATTCAGTTTTAGGAAATGTAAGTTTTCTCACTCACGGGAGACAGAAAAATACTATCTTATATAACCAAATATGCTTTAAAATTATTTATCCGCCACCAAAAGACTGAAACATGATGCCTGTTGTCAGCGAATGTTTCATTTCATCCTTTGGATGGAAACCTTCATTTCTTGGAGGCTACGATTTGGATGGACTTGAAAATGTTGAATTTTAAAATAAATGTTTTAAAAATAAATTTGTCAATAAATACAAATATAAATTTTAAAAAAGTAGTTTTAATTAAAATGGTAGTAGAAAATTATTAACCGTGAATTCATCAATTCCTAAATAACAAGCATCCAAATACCAAACATCTTTGGTATTCATTATCTGGATAATTGGATCAGATGTTAATGATACAAGAAGTCTCATTAGATGGAATACTTTTGGTTCAGGAAGCGAAGGGATCGACTCAAATGACTTTGAAATGTTCTTATCGTTACTTAAAAACTCAACTTTGACCTTTCTGGGCAGATTTACTGTCGTATTTTGCGATACAAAATTTATTTTTAAAGAAAATCGTAAAACAACTTTCATTCTCAAATTGTGTGGCGCAGAGATTGAAAAATAAATCTCTTAAAACGTAAAATCGATGATTCCTAACTGAGTTAAAATTCAGTTTTGCTTTGTTGAATATTCTGGATACGTGAGTTTAACTCATCTCAGACGCCAAATATTTCGTTGCTCAACGCTTGTTGCAATGTAGAAGTCTAAACTACGTACATGTACATCATGTACATCTACTGTACAGCCGGTTCCGGCAGCTTAAGGGTTAAGATTGTGATGTACACTTCCTCATTTAAATTATTACAATTTTATGCAAAAATAGTTTGTTTTATTTTAAAAAAAAAGGCATCTATGTACTGAAAACTGAATCAAAATATAATCGTATCAGTTGCAGAACAACTTCGCATAATTTATTCATGAAAATTTGCAAATCAACAACAAAATGATTGTTTGAAAACTCTAACTCTGAAATCGCACAATGAAAAAAGTAGATAAAATCCAAACAAACATGAAATAATGAAGATATCGAATAAACTAGATTTACAAAATCTATTTCAACAAATTGATTCTTATTAAGAATTCTTTCAAACTTTCAAAAGGGGGAACATTTTTTAGGCTCATTTTCAATTTTCAATAATTCATGTCGACTGCATTGACGCTGAAATCCAATAGATTTAAGTTATTAACACGATTCAGTTATAAATAAATTTTTATTGTAATAATATTTTTTTTTTCAAAATTATAATTATAGTTTAATTACAGTTCAATCAGATGTCTAAAATAATAATAAATTGTATTAATTCCCATGCAATTCTCAAAATTCTACCTTTAAAGATATAACATTTCATCGAAATATTTTAAGAAAGAATTGACCTGAGTTCAAAAGTTCATATCACCTGGAATAATGTCCTCCGCCATCGTTTCTATTAATGCCTGAAAATGCCTGGATGACTGCATTGTACAAAGATGAACACGTACCAGGCGAAGTGCTTTCAGTTTCTTGAAGGAGATTCAAGAAGTCTTTAATTTCCTCATCGCTTCCCATCTCTGAATATTGGCTGTTAAGTTGCTGTTAAAGTCAAGTTATGTTTAACGTCAGCACAGCTTCAGGGGTTGCGTGATAAACTAAACTTCAAAATAAAACCAATTAGTTACTTGTATCTAATACTCTTTATTTCATAAAAGGAAACTTAAATAAACATCACGACTATGCATGACAATAACAATTCTTACATCAGCTCACCAAGCCATAACAAAGACTAATTTTCTTAAAATCAATCGCCTTGATTGACTGCTGATGCAACTTTTTAAAATAATAAAAAAACGAACCCAATATTTGGTAAGAATAATTCCAAAGGCGAGCAATCAGAGACGACCCCCGATTGCAAGGTTATAACGTTATACAGTGCGCGTCATAAAGATAGGACAGGTACTAGAATCACAAGATTTCTATCTCTATCTTTAAAATTACCGGTAAACTTCGGTCAAAATGCTGATTTTAGCGATCATAAGAGAGTAATTAATTAGTATTCAATAAAAGTTAAGACTAAAATTTGAATATTGATGAGAATCCACCAAGAAACACTTTTGATGTTGTTTCTCAGAGTTTCCGCAACGGAGCGTGGGGTCTCTTCCGTTGAGGAAAAAAGTTTTATTACAGGTTTCACAAAATTTCATTAACATAATAAGACCCCTTATATATTACTTGATGTCCCTAACATTTTTATAGAATAAAATGTCGTTAGGTAATTTTATTATTGATGGGTTTAGGGAAGCAACTTAATGATGCTGAAAGAGGACAAATTCTTGCCTTTAAAGACTTGAATTTGTCAATTTCTGAAATTTCTAGGAGTATGAATCGCTCTAGAAATGTTATTAGTCGTTTTTTAAGTGATCCTCAAAATTATGGAACGATTTGTTCCCCTGGAAGACCAAAAAAACTGAATGAACGTCAGAGAAGAGTCATCCTTCGCGAAGCTTCCAAGGGGCTCAGTTCAGCAAAGGACCTAAAAAATAGCTTAAACCTAAATGTCAGTAGATCTAAAATATTGAGATGTCTCCGTGGAAGTGGTTTTCTAACGTTTGTTAAGCATCAGCACAAGCCGCTTCTGACGGAGGCCCTCAAGGAGTTCCGACTGAACTGGGCAAAGGAGATGCTGGATTTGGACACCAACTGGAAGTCCGTTATTTTTTCAGATGAAAAAAAATTTAACTTGGATGGTCCAGATGGATTCAAATTTCATTGGCATGATGTCAGAAAACGCAAAAACTCATTTTTTAAAAGAAATTTTGGAGGTGGCTCAGTGATGGTCTGGGCTGCCATTTCCTCTCGAGGTTCTTCAGAACTTGTGTTCTTAGAGGGGAAGCAAAACTCTGCCAAATATGTTGAAACTCTGAACCATCATTTGTTCACATTATGTGACAAATTTGGAAATGAAAGGGTCATCTTCCAGCATGACAATGCCCCTCTACACAGGGCAAAATCAACCAAACTTTTTTTCAAGGAAAGGAATTTGGAGGTTTTCAAGTGGCCATCTCGCTCCCCAGACTTGAATCCCATCAAAAACGTGTGGGGATTGCTTGCCAGGAAAATATATTGTAATGGCAAACAATAATCCAGCGTTCAAGAGCTGAAAGACTCTTTGGAAAAGGCCTGGAAAGAGCTGGACGAAGACAGCCTAAAACCTTTCCTGGATTCATTGAAAAACAGAATTAAAGAAGTAATTACGAAGAAAGAAGACAAAACTAATTATTGACTTTCATATAAATCATAATTTAAAAGTTTAAATCCAATAAATTTGAAAATTTATGCTCCACACTTCGTTGATGTGTGCAATTTTCGGGGATTTCCAGTGTTTTGTTAAATTCTCACAAAATATTTATTTTTGCACAATAAATTTGATAAATCTGTAAATGTAACGTATTTTACGTATATTATATCATATAAAAAAATGGTTTACATAACTCCACTACTTGGAATGATATCATCAAAATATGCACCTGTCCTATCTTTTTTTTACGCGCACCGTATTTAACATATTAACTTTTATATGTTAACAAAGACTGCTTCAATTAATTTTTCAATTAATTAAATTACCTGCTTCAAGACCTCGCACAAAGGATTATTAAGAGTTAAATGTAACATTTGACTGGTGATCCGTGGTTTTTCTTCTGCCTTGTTGAAAGCGTTGTAATTGTTTGCCTGAGTTAATTTACAATTTCATTTAAATTACATTTTACTTCATTAAATTACATTTATTTATAATTTGCTTCTCAATAAATATAATCAGCTAAATAAATAAAATAAAATAACCTACCAATTGCTGTTTAATATCAAACATTTCCTTGGATTTGTCTTTGGTCGGTGAAATGGTTTGAACCCATTTGACAGATTGCATGAAAATATTCTCTCTGAATACAAGGTATAATGATATTAATAATATTAATAATATTATTAAATATTATATTAATAATATTAATAATATGAAAACGATGCAATGACTAGTTTCAACAAGTATAAAGGCCTATCATTAACGTGTGTAACGCACAGTATTTGAATACATTTTACGTTGTTGTTGTTATTAATAATTCCTTGATTAAAGTAATTATTATTATTGTAATTATAAGTACTACAAGTATTGCAGAACCAGAAGATAAGAATGCTTTTCACGTCCTCGGAAAGACTCACATGTCACTATCGTCATCGTCATCGGAATCGTCGTGTGGATTCATCAGCTTCCACTTGTTGTGTCTTTCCACCAATTCGATCAACAATGAAGTCTTTTTGGCAGATTTTATGAAAGAAGTCTTCAAGAGTTCTTTGGCCGATAAACGCTTTATTTTGGATAAATTTAAATTTAAATAATATTGAATCTTTTGGAGATTAATTTAATTAATTGCCTTTATTAATTAACTATAAAATAATTTTCAGCTGCTTACATTCTGAGGGTCCTTGTTGAGGCAATGTTCAACGAATTCTTTGAAGTTTTTACTGAAATTTCCCGTTAATTTTGGAGGATCATTTCTTGGGATGTTGAAAAGGACTTTCATTGGATGTTGGTCGCAGTGTGGTGGGTCTCCTTTTGCAAATTCTATGGCTGTTATGCCGAGACTCCAAATGTCGGCCTGAATTTGAATACAATCACGTGAGAAGTGATATTTATAGTAATGCCATTGTAATGTTAAGTTTATGTAATATCACGGAGTTTGTTAAACGATCGCATTTAGAACAAGTTACGAGGTCTAATAATAACAACAACAACAACAACAACAATAATAATAATAATAATAATAATAATAATAATAATAATATATTCTAGTACGTCATAAATATTAAAAATTCCAGCCAATGAAATATCACCTTGCAATCGTATGCCTTCTGCTGGATAACTTCTGGTGCCATCCAAAAAGGCGTTCCAACGAATGTACTCCTCTTCAACTGAGTGTCAGTTATTTGACCTGCAACTCCAAAATCTGCCAACTTTACTTCACCTTTCGTCGAAAACAAAACGTTTGCAGCTGAAACAGAATTTCAATCGAAGATTTACAAAATGAGAACTTTATAATTAATTATGAATATATCAATCAATATCGAGAACATTGAATGATTCAATTAATCTTTAATTCGAAATAATAAATAATAATTCGTTAGATTTATGGATTCACTGGATTTAGTCACCTTTAATGTCCCTGTGAAGTTTATTTTCACTGTGAAGATACTCGAGACCCTTCAGTATTTCCCTGAGGATGACTGCAATGTAAGGTTCTGCAATCGGACCAGGTTTCATGAGATCCAATCCCGATCCGCCTCCAAGGAATTCCATGATGATCCACAACTTGGAACCCTTTTTTAAATTAATTCATATTAGAGGTTTTATATTTATTGAATTAATATTTTGATATTAAGTAATAAATTGAATTGTGATCATTATAGTAGCTTCTAAAGCTCTTATCCTTCAGACGTGTTGTGGTTTTTAAATCAACAATCTCACGATACTCTCACGTATTTGAGCAGAAAATATCGGTATTGAGCAGCTAGGAACACAACAAGTTATTTAAAGTGACATCGAATGAATATCCGTTGATCGAAGATCCTTTGAATAACATGCGGTTTAACATCCTCATAAGGAGCTCATTTTACAATTAATCTTTTTATTACCCTGGATAAACCACATCGAGGAATATCTTATTTATTATTAAATAAACATTTCGATAAAAGCATTTTTAATCAGACAAAACATTGACACCTTGAGGTAGGATCCACAGTAGTTGGTGATGTAGGGCGAGTCGCATTGCGATAGGATGGTGATTTCCTGTTGAATGTCTTCAATTTCATCTTCTGCTTCTTCCAAGTCGATGATTTTGATGGCCACAACTTCACCTGTCCTGTTGTCAATACCTTTGAAGACCTCACCGAACGAACCTTTTCCAATTTTGTGCTGCTTTGTGAAGTAATCTTCTGGATCTACTGGTTTCTAGGAATTGATTTACGAATTTATGTTCGATTATACGAATATTATTATTTATTATTTGTTATTTATTGTGTATTATTGGTTATTCTTTATTTTCAGTTTATTGAGTTTAATTTGAAACGAAAACGTTGCGATTTAACTTGTGGAATAATTGGTGAAATTGAAGTTATCGTATACCAACAACCTGCTTTTTATATATAACCAGTGATGATGATTATGATGATGTTAGACTCCGATTTACTGATGATGATGATGGCTCTTGATTTAGTAGTTTAAAAATTATTAATGAAAGTTAAAAGAACTAACATGTCATAAACAACAAAAGATTTGATTCGTTTATTAGGGAATTATCGGTTAATATTTATAAACTCAGAAATATTTTCCTTTCAAATTATTTGATACTTTTCATGATATTAAAAACAATTCGTGTAAATTGTTCATTAATTTAAAGGAATGGCTTAATTTTATTAAACAAGTCTTTTATTATCATAAACATTCAATAAGCTAATAATATAAACGTATTCGTCCACTTTATTTTGCAGCACTTAATTTATAACATAAATCGTTATTATTACGAAAAATAAAAGATTAAAAGTTAAGGATTAGGTACACGAATTGCAATTAACAGTGTTGAGGATTGAATTTTAATAAATAAATATAATAAGTAATAATAAATAAATAATAAATTAAGAATAATTAATATTCATACATACATTATCATACGTATATTTACATAAACATTATTGCGCAATAATATTTCTTTCATAATAATGCTTCTTTCGCGTCTCTTGTTAGTCTTCTTAATTTTGGATGTTGCCAATTTTTAAATGAAATTTTAAACTAAATAAACGATAAAAGCCTTAATTTATAATATATAAATAATATATTTTATGATTCATTTTATTTATTTAATAAAGTTTATTCATCTCAGTTGAACACATTTTTCTTTATTGCATTTGGTACGTCTATAAAGCTAATATATTTCACTCAATGGCACATAAAAGCCGGCTGCAAAAGTTTATTTGCTTAGTAATAGTTTCTTAGTTATATTAATAATAACTTAGTAATACTGGTACGTTAAGTCATGAGGTACTCAGACGAGTTGTATTTCTCTTCGTTCGCGTTAACTGGACTTCCGCGAAGAAAATCCCAGAAAAATGATTTCATTCATTCGAAATTCATGCGAAATGTTGGCTGGATTTTTGGAATGTGTGGATCTCGTTGAAATGAGTGGTGATGAAATTGCGGAAGTATTGGAAGTGAAATTATTTCAATTAATCGTTTAAATGTGAGAAAATGCTTGAAGCTTTTACACTAAGAAGATAATTTTCCAGTCCGGTACTAATCGTGTTTATGTTATAACTGTCTTATTGAATATATTTGAAGAACATTTGTCAACTTATTTCAATCCTCTCTTCCAAACAGGAAGTCGAAAACAAGAAGACAAGTTTTCATTCAATTGCAGGGGATTGTTAAGTAAAATATTTATTCATTCGGAAATATATTTATTTCACATATTTCATTTGATATTTTTTATGATTATTTACAGTAAATCATTTGAATTATTTCATAGTTTAATGGAAAGTCTTAAGTTTTAATTTTAAAGGATGTTGTAAAAGAGAGAGTTTCATTCATTTTAGTGACCTGATTGGTGGATTGATGAATGAAAAATTAAAATAAATTTCATTTGCATCGGTTTTTATGTCATCATTTAATTCACAATTAATCGTTATTAAATAAACATTTCATTTACGACGTGAATGAATAAAAAAAAATGTATTAAAAAACAATGCCGTTCGTGAAATGGCTGAAATTGAAACAACAAGAAAGCACTCACATTTCTCTGGAAGGGGAGTCTGCTAACAGTTGCTCTGCCATTTAAAGTGGCCATGACGTGCAATCGTAAACAAAACCAACAATGTTTATGACAGACTTTTCAACTTCTAAAAGTTTTATCAACGTCTTAAAAGCTTCAAATCCAAAGTCACGAACTCCTCCAAGAAATCTTCCCAAGTTTTAGGTTTTGGTACACAAGGCGTTGCCTCTGAGAAACGATCACAAGCAGTCTTTTCTGAGCCTGAACAATGAAGGAGCTTCGACTAATTCCTAGCTTTAAATACGGGCTTGTCTGCATAGTCATGCATTCAGTTTTTACTTTGTTGTCTCAAGATTTACATGGCTTTTCACTGACACACATTTTGTGAATAATTTTTTTTTTAAATTTAATTCCCACCCTTTGGTAGTTGTGATGTGAACAAACGAAAAAGTTGTAAATCAAATCCTGTATTTAAATATTTAATGCGATCGGGAGCAAGCTACGAGTAATTATTATGAGTAAGTCACGCATGAATGAATCACTTGATGTCACAAATGAGTGCAACTCCTCTCCTGCTCCAATGATCTGCGGGTTCAACGGACCTCAGAACCAACGAGAATATGTAGGTCAGGTCGGTGCGCTGGGGTCGCTTGTAAACGGGACATTCGTATGACGTCAAAGCGACATTGGCGCCTTTCTTATCGGTCGACTTTTTGTCTGATTTCGTGGCAAATATTCTGACGACCGGAAGAAGCACGTACAACATTTTGGGACCCGCTTCTGAGAGGCGACAGTTTTTCTTATCCCAACTGGCCCCGTTCAGGTGTAATCCGTGAATGTAAACACCTGTACGAGGTCAATGCATTCGTGTTAGTGGGTCCATTAACGATGAAACAATTATAAATCAAATTAGTCGCATTCGCATGAAGCCAATGGAGGTGCATGAATAAGTAATTTGTTGTGGCTCTGCAATTATAAATATGATTCAAACCGTGGCTAATACCGTATCATTACCGAGATAAAAATCTATCATTGTGATAATCTCATCAAGATACAAGCAAGACATCCAAGCATCACTATCATCACCTTCTGCTGGGGCACACGTGACATCCTCTTTCGTCATGTTGGTGACTTCACTGTCGAGCATGACGTCATCGAGGGCCCAGCCCTTGTGAGACCTCGTTATTTCCTGCTTCGTGGCGGTCAGAAAGCCCTGTGGATTAAAGAATCCTGCCAACCAAAAGACAGGTGGCTGTTTGTCGAACAACCACCTGTCTAGCTGCTGGTGACGATTCAGGAGTTCAGTGAACCAGAAACCAATTGAAGACGATGTCCACGAAATCTGAAATTAGGAAATAATTATGATTATTTAATATTATTATTATTTACTTAGAATAATTACCAGACAATAACATAATATAATTGTATAAAAATATAATATAACATAATATAATTACTTAGTTATGTAAAGAATAATAAACTGATACCTTTTCCCATTTGCTGGGCGTCCTGGCATCGTAGATGCAGTCGAGTGCATCTCTCAACTCGTCTGACATGACGATTGTTCCTTCGATGGCCATTTTCAGGTCCCTGAGGGTTGACGAGACGAGGCTGATGACCCTCGTCATCCTCTTCACTTCCTGCCTCAAGAATATGTTCAGGGGATTCAAGTGACCCATCACCTTCAGTCTCTCTTGGACCTGAAACGATACCTTGCTTCGTTACGTGGATTCAAAAGTTGCATTAAGTGACTTGTGGATTAAGTAAAGATTAATTGTAATTTAAAATAAGAACTTTGTATGGCTTCATGCGAGTGCTGTTCGTAAATAACTTTCGTTTGGCTGTGGCCAAGAAAATATTTATAATATCAGCATTTGTTAAGTTTGAATCTGATTCATGATTCATAAATATATGAAATCAGTTTTAATTATTATAATTTTAAAAAAATGGAAATAAATAAAAAATATATGATAAAAATTTTTAAAAATCAAAGATGACTGCACCTTGAAAAGGACGAAATTCTGAGGAAGTTTCTGTAGCATGTCATCAGCAACTCTGTGTGTCACTGATTCCCTCGATTCGTTTGATTTTCCTGTCGAAACTTTCGGTTGGATGTTGACGATGGTCTCCAGTAAAGAATTGGCAGCATTTGTTTGGTATCTTGAAATCAATTATTTCATTTATTAAAAATTATAATCTATTATTATTATCTTTTATCATACCGATAAATATTAAATTAAATGATAAATTAGTTCAAGCAGGAATTAAATCAAATAAAGAATTGAATAATATCGATTAATATTACATGATATTTGCGTTGCAATTCAATCCAAACACTTCGGGATCATCGATTGAAGGAAGATGTTCAACAAACGTTCTGTATTCCTCCAAAGTTTTGCAAGAAGGAATTTTGTAACCTGCAATTTTGTTCGGTGAAAATAATCATTAAATTGTTATGTGAGGTTTAATTCAAATTTAATTTTAACCATTTGCGAATTGGAAAGATGGGTCCACCATGCCTTCTCTGAACCAAACCTTGGCGAACGAATTGAGGAGTCTTTTGTCGCGTTCGTCTGTCACTCTCCCGCCATATTGTACCTCGCCAATCATGTAGCGGATCGTGGTCCATGAAATATTCTAGAATTTTTACAAAAATTAGATGAAAGAAGTAACAAAAAATTCAACACGTTTCGTCAAAAATACCTTTTACCTTTTTCGAGTTGAGATCGTCGAGGTGGCTTTGAATGAATTGAACTGAAGAAGTGAAATCTGTTTGGTTGAATTCGTAGGGAATGCTCCAACCAATCGGTCCGAACTTCTTCCTTTCTTGGACCACGGAGTGAAGGAATGCAACGGTGAAGAGGAGTGGACGCCATTGAAGCATGTTGTTCGCTTCCAAGAGGTCTTTGGTTATCATGCCGTAAGTTCTTTTCAGACCAGCTTTTAATCCTGGGTAAGAAAGGTTAGCGATGATTTTAGATTTATTATTTAAATTGTTAAGTAATCAAATGAATTACCTTGAGGTGGTTCAAATGTGAATTTAATGGACGTTTGAAGCAAATTGATGGAAAACTTGGGATGAACTTCAGTGGTTATCCACAACCTGAAACAAACGTTGAATTGTTAAAATGCAGACAAGTATTAAGACTTCACTTCATCAAAACTTAATTTGTTTTAACTAATAATTCTTTAAATTTCTAGAATTACAAACCTGAATGATTGATGGATGTGTTTGGAAACATCTGAGATGTTGTCAAACAACTCGTCGACATATTTGAGAGCCAAATGAAGGTTCTGCAACAACACCCAACCACCTTCCATCATGGATTCATTCAAAACTCTCCTCGCGTGTACTTCTTGACCTTGTCCCATGGAGATGGCAGTGCAGTCTTTCGAATTAATACAAACAATTCATATAAATATGGAGTCTTATTTCGTTATTCAGATTATAATACAATTAAATATCAATTAAAAATAAACTTGAAATAGGACAAACTTAATCCTTTGGTCCTGGCAAATTTCTCGATGTTTTCAGTTGGATCTGAACCCATGCTGAGGAGACACAACAGCGGAGTCCTTGGTGTGCTGTCATTCAACATCAGCTCCATATCCAGAACTGGACTTTCCACGAACTGTTAAAAATAACTTAATACATATTTGCATATCTTTGATATAATCATTTATTACCAGCTATTCATTTTGAAATAATGTTTACTTAAAACGACGTTTTAATTTTGAAAATGGTTGTCATTTAAGACCTGTTCTCCCATGATTTCCTTGACGTAAGTTCTTGCTATTGAAATGGTTCTGTCTATGCAGAAGCATCTGATGAGCATCAGTCTGTGGAAAGTTGACAGCTTCGTCGAATACTGACAGGGTAAGTCTGTTTCTTCAGGTGTCGTGGAGTTGAACCAATGTTTCCATTCCTAAAGAAAACTATCGTTTCACTTTTTCCAATTATTATTTAAATGCCCAAATCGGTTCAGTTTATTGACTTCAATTTTTAAAGATTTGTGATCAATCCGATAAGTATTAAATGTGGTTATAATTAACTTCAAATTCAAACATAAATAAATGCGATAATTAAAAAATTATAATAAAGGAATAATTAATTAAATATATTTGTATTTGTATGCGGTAAACGACCTTCTCATGTTCCGATATTTGAGTGAGTATTTGAGTGAAAGGATTGATTTTGCTCAACTCAACCAAGTTGAGCCAAATGGAGTCACTGAGCCACTTGTTTGGTTTTGGAGTGACTGAATTCAAGTCCAAGGCAGCACCTCCTGTCAAATAAATTGCAATTAAATATTCAATTTAAGATTTACTTTTAATGTTTAATTGAAGTTTGTTAATAATATAATTAATTATTAAAGCTGCAATCCCAACAAACGGAAATGTAAAACTATTATGACTGAAAATGGTCACCTTTGATGAGAATGTTAAATTCTTCCTCAGAAATTCTGTTGCTTTGTTTTTCAATTTTGAGAGTGGCAAGGAATGAAAATAAGAATTTGTCCTTCTCGTAAAGACCTCTCGTTGTTTGAGAATAGGACAAGGTCGTCAGACAATCTAATATGTTGTGGATGCGTTTGCAGTTTATTGGCGACTTAACCGCTTTTTCCATGGATAGTTTGAACATCTGAATATTTAACAAATTTCTCTTGTTATAAATACATAGATAAGTAAATAAATGAGATTCTGAATAGGAATTGTCAGAAATTCCAACAAACCTGGAGAAATTGATCCAAAGATGTCTGATACATGTGGTTCACCATGTTTAACTCCACCATCAAGAAGTACAGGACAGAACCACGTGTAGCAACTGAAGATTGTTAATCGTAAAATATTCAAAAAGAAAAATTATAGATTTTACTTATCAGTAATTACTCGTCGTCGTCAGTAGTTACAGTTAACGATATTTCATTACGAAAATAATCTAAGAATCAAACTTGGCCTAAATTCTTCTCTGGCGGAATTGATTCTCGTCTCAGTATCCGCTGCCGTCCTCAACTTTTCCTTGACTTCCTTCCCTGTAAGTTTGGCAACTCTGAGGTCCTGGATGAGAGTTTCATCTTCGACGAGAGAAACGCGAGTCGAAGCCAATCGAAGAAGCAAATTGTCTTCGAGACTCTTCAATTTACTTTTGTTCTCAGCAACGTCTTCCATCAACCTCGTACGTTCAGCTTCCAATTCCTGTAAAGTTGGTTTTGTGCGGAATTGAAAACTTCCGAATTAACCCTCGCGACAAAATTGTAGGATTTATCGTTGGAAAGGTTATCGTAAAATTTGATAGCGTTGTTTGACATGAGTACTTTTCTTAGGATAAGATAAGATGTAACTTATCATGTAACGAATTTAACGAAACATATTTGAACCTTTCTTTCTGTCAGAATGACCAATCCTAACAATTGATCTTCTAATCCTTCGTAGGTAACAGTGAAATTGATGATGTTCGTCTTGGCGCTCACTTCTGGAGAATACGAAGGATTTGCAAACTTCGTGGACAGGTACAACATGAAGCCTTCCGTAACATCCACCTCTTTGTCGCTAACTTTAACCTGGAAGACAAATTAACTCTTAAAAATCTAGCTATGAACGTTTTTACTTTTATATTTAATCCGCTTCTTTAAAACCATATGCGATTTTTTGGTCGACACCAAAACACAAAAGCACAGCATAGCAATTCAGGATGCAAACACGACAAGATTAATGTCATTACTATCTTGGTCAAGAACACAATACGGCTAGTTACTAAGTTGCGCTTAGCAAATTGTAATTGTTTTGCTACAAATAATTATAACCACTTCAGCTGCTTTTGTAATAATTCCTTACCTTCATAACCGATCCTTGTTTGAAAAAATTCTTTTCAAGGACGTTATCGAGCATTGGATCAAGTTCTTCAGCCACGTCTTCGATCAAAAGTGGTTTCCCAAAGGACAGGCAGTCTTCCAGATGATTTCTGAAGTATTTGTGGTTGAGATTCGTAATCTGGAAATCAATATTAATAACTAATATTAATGAAAATGAATATTAAATCAAATTAATATTAAATTAATTGCAATTTAATATCAATTAGTCGAATGCTGGCTCAGAATGAAATCCTCACCTGAAGATGACTGTTGGACTTTTTAATCCATGCTTTGCCTTGACCTTGAGGATCGATAAGGAGAGGGTACCTGGTGGATTTGGTAACGATGAGACCATTTTGAATGGAAAGTTCATCGGAAGGCAAGCCCTGTACACCCCATTGGCTTGTGGTTGCATTGTCGACCAGCATTTTAATCAAACTCATATCCTGCGAGCGAAGAATATTTCGTGTTATTAGAGAATTTTCTCAAATTTCAATTTAAAAAGTTTTCAACTTACCGATGAGAAAGGGATGGAGCGTGTGATGAGTTCCTTCTTCATGCTTGATTGCACCGTGGACCTAAATTCGTGATTGAATGGACCAGCGTAGGACAGGAATCCTGCTGCAAGCACCACATCTCCGGCCAGTCTATGGATCTGTTCCCTGTACAACTCGTTAGATTCCGACCACCTCACTTTCTCGTCCGCTAATCCTTCGATCAAAGCCTTGGCATTCACCATTTTCTTTCTGCATTCGTCAGCATTCCTTTGCAAAGTCTGCAAGTGTTGACATTTCAGTGAGTAAACGAGTTTTAAAGGTTTAATGTAACATTGTGTTTCTGCTTATTGCATTGTTAGGATAAGACTTCATTTCATTTGTTGGCATTTTTCAAATGAAATGGTCACCTCATTGGTTTTCATGGCATCGTAATATTCTTTCTGCACGGATTCCAAGTCTTTCTGTTTTTCTGCGAGGATCTTTTCAGCATCTTCTAACTTTTTGGAGGCCACCAAATGATGAGCCTCTTGTATTGCCAAATTATTCTTCAACGGAAGAACATCCTTGTTGACCGAGTAGAATCCAACCATTGCACGAGTCCACAAAAGCAGTCCTTTGATGCTCTTCGAAGCCTGTTCCGCTTCTCCATCATCGATGGTGAGGTAAGGTTGCAAAAGTTCCACTGTTTCCTCGTTAATTGTATCCTGTGACATTTGAACAGCGTATAAATTAAAATCAATGCATAAGATTGTACAACCTTTGAACTTTTTCGAGGTCACTTGACGCGCCGCATTCACAACGAGTTTTTATTTGTTATTTTATTATATTTTATTCGAAAAAATGAAAAAAAACAAACCTTTGGAAAGTTCATAAGGGATTGAAGGAAATTTGTTTGAGCAGTGATTTTGAGGGCCTCACTCCATGAAGGAGTGACGCACTGTCTCTCGGCATCGAATGACATCGGAGTGGACATGGAACGTTGGAATAGCAAAAGGATGCAATCCATTATCCTCATCACCAAATGAGGTGGGCGACCAAGTTTTCGTACTGGAAGATGGTAAATACTTGTTCGTCTAATAGCTTTAATTTGCTTTCAATTATCAATCAAATAGGTTAATAATTCACATATACGATGTCGCTTACCGCAACAACTGCATACATTTGAAGTGATTTGCATTTGTGATTTAATTAATTATATAAATATATAAATTATTTAAAATTAATTAATCATTAATACCTGTTGCTATGTCGGCAGGTTTGATAGTTTTAAGGGCCTCTTCGGCAGCAATCAACATTGGTTGTGCCTGCTCCAATTTTCTTTCTGCTTCTGCCTTGTCCAACTGTTTGTGATTTTGTTGGTTGTTAATTTTATTTACTTTTTATTCTTAACTTCACTGTTTGAACTTTATTATTTGAATTTACTCGGTAAAGTTTAAGAAACTATCAGGTTACAAGAAATATGAATGCAAATGTGCACTGCATCGCTTACATTGATTTCCTCGACCAGTTTCTCAGCTTCCTCCTTAACTTTAAGAACTTGATTTTTGATTTTTTCAGCTTCACAACTCCTGAGGTTGACAGCCTGAAGAACCTGCTCTGCCTTTTCCTTGGCCACCTGGAGTTCTTTTTCCTTCCCGACGAGTTCTTCCGCCAACAAATTGACCGCCTCCGTTGCTTCGATCAACTTTTCAACTCCCGATTTCATTCGGTTACCCAACTGCTCGATCTCTGAACGTTTGCTTTTGTACAGGGATTTATAGGTGGATAGGAAACTCAGGAAACTCTTCGGTGTTACGTGAGCGTGTCGTCTAAGACGTTGGAAGTATTCCAAGCATTGAGAAGCAACTTCATCCTGGTGTCAAGTGAATTTTAAAGTTTACTATGCTGACTGACGTGTTTAGGTATTTAAAAATCTTTTTAAGATTAATAAATAATATATTTAATTTGAATCAACCCACATGTATAATGCCCATCGTCTCGGTAACTTGATTTTTGACTTCCTGGGTGCAAACCATGTCAAAGTCGGAAATAAAATGCTTCGAAACAGCAGTCAGTGCTTCTTTTGGCCATCTTTCGAACCAGTTGATGGTGCAACCCGATATCAAACCAGGAAACTTTAACGTACGACTGCGGAATTTATCCCCGACCTGAGTTTGAAGCACAAGTTGAAAATTATCGACAATTATATGAAAACATTAAATTTAAATCCGTATTTTGTTTGTCAGTTGTTTTACCGGTGAAAAGCAGAGAACGACGTGGAGATTCGATTTGACTCTCGAGACAAAATAATCGTGGAGGTTGTCGTTGGTCGGTGCTCTTTTTGGATGTTCCTTCTTCATGATTGGAACCAATTCCTGCATTATTTCATCCATCTCCTCTCTTGGAAACAAGCTGGATATCTTTGGATAATATTTATGAATTATCGAGTTATTATTTATTGCTTAACGTTTTATTTAACGTATTGTAAAACAAAGAAAAGATGGCGGAATTGTCTAGAAATGACGTCTGAATACCTGTCCACTGCTGAGTAAAGCGTTGATTGATTCGAGGAAGAATTCATCTTTGATGTCGTTGTCCGTGAAGATGAACGTGATTCCTTTGCCCTGCAATCCTGCTGCTTTGTGCAGATACTTTAAGTCTTCGATCAGGTTGCCCTGGTTGTATGCTCTGAAATGTCATCATTTTAGAATTTGCGATATAAATACTTCGACATTGCTACTTAATATTGCATAAAAAAATTATTATTATTATTATTATTTAATTACTTGTCAAGTCATGTAAAAATTTCCTTACCTCGTCAACGTTATCTGGAATGTCTTGTACCCTGCAATGAATGAAGCCAATTTGCTGAGGGACTGCCTGCCTGACCCTCCCACTCCAACCAGGAGTGCATTTCCACCTCTCGTTCCAAGTATTCGCGATATCTTGGCCAGATTTTTCATGGCATCCTGGAATTGTTAATTAATTAATTTATTTATTTATTTATTTATTTATCTATTCGTTTTTATTAATAATAGATAAAAGAGAATTTGAGAACCGACTTCGAAGAAGACGAGATCAAGTTTTGATCCTCTGACGGTTTCATTGTATTGTGTCAAGTACTGTGACAGTCTTTCACTCAGTTGGTCGAAGGATGCAATTGGTTCATAAATTTTAGGAGCTTCGTAAGTCACGTTCCTTTCTTCTTCAACGTCTGAAGAATTTGTAATTTTTCATTTTATTCAAATAATTATTAAATGTTTATTTATCGTTAATTAATAAAATAATAATTATTAAATAATTTTAAGGTTTGTGACACCAACCATCGGCTTCCAAGGCATCTCTGAGGAAATCAACAAAGAATGACTCCTGATTGATGCTGTTGATTGCTTGACAACCAAAAGTACTTTCAATCACCTGCAGTGAAAGACGATGGAAATTTTATGAATTCAACTTAAAGTCTCTCGTAGCTTGGGTTTACGATTTGTTGTTTTTAGCTAATTCATAATTGGATTAAATAATATTTATAATTGTACAATTGTAATATAATAATTGTATTATAGACTGATTTGATTACAAAAGTTTAAACCTTTTTAAGAATATCATCGAAGCATATTTTATCTTCAACTCCAATGAACCTATCAGCCATGACTCTCGTACATTCGTGTCTCCAAAGTGATAACAAATCATCTGAATCTTTTATCACCTCCTTGTGGCTCTTCAATATCCCCTGTTTATCATATGAATGTTTATCATTTTTATTTAAATTCATATCAAAGTTTACAAATAATCAAATAAATTAGAAAATGTTGTGTAGAGTTTAAGTGGACATTTCCTTTTAAAATGCAATCATTTTATTACGAATGAGTGAAATGATGGACTCCTACCTGCCAAATGCGACTCAGGTCCCTGAGATTGAAAACGTAATGAAACTTGGTGGGAGTTGAGAGCAGTTTGTGTTTACATGTTTGCCACACAATCCTCGTTGCTTTCACTAGACGTTCAGCAAAAGCATTTAATTCACTGGAGAATCCTCTTTCCTAAAAGCAAATAAAAAGATTTATGACAAAATAAAGCAATTCGAACAAAAATAAAATCAAAGTCGTCAAAAGCAGATGAAGCAAACCTGAACAAAGTATCCGCAACCAATAGCAGAAAATATTTTATCGATGGAAGCATCGGATGGCAGAGTGCAGTTGAAGATGGAGAAATGCCTCTTGAGTCTCTGAGGAATGTCGTTCCTTCCACCTCCGGGATGAATCATGGCTGCCAACATCTGAACGTCTGCAATGTTACTAAATTCTCCTGGATGATCGAGGCTGTAGAATCCTCCTTGTTCGATCAACTGACGTGTCACTTCGTTGGTCACCTGATCTCCCCATTCGTTGACCAAGGGCATGTTGAGGTCGTCCAAGAAGATCGTCATCTTCCTTCCAGCCGAAGGTCCGTACGTCGAACCCACCCTTTTTTCCAGGTATCCTTCGATTTCTCTCTGTTGAAGGAAGGCAATTTTAGTGGGAATCCAAAGTATAATTCGGCTCTTCTGGCTGATTCGTTATTGATTGATTGATTGATCGATCGATAGTTATAAATACCTGGAATGTTTGCGGAGTTGTGGTGCTGGAAAAGTTGAAGGTTTTGTGGAGGTGACGTTCCTTGTCGTATTTGTTGCAATAGACTTGAATCATGACAGTCTTGGCGGTCCCTTGTTCGCCGATGAGAAGCACTTGTTTGCCTCTGGTTGCCATCAAATCGATCAAGTAATCGGTTCTCGTGTTGTCAACGTTTGGCACCAAAATGCTTGAATAGTTGGCCACGCTGTCCTTGGGATACACGAAGGTTGGTACCTGAAACATTTCTGCTGTTGACGACTCGTACACAATTTATTACCACCAATGTTTTTATTTGTTAAAAAGAGTTAAATCGATTTAAGTCGAATTGATAATTTAGATAAATCATTATTTTTTTTTAGTGGAATTAAGAGTCAAATGAAAATCATTTTATAATTTTTGTTTTAAAATTGTTATTAAAATTGTTTATGTTGATATTATAATTTCTCATATGAATAAAAGCAATCACCATTTCTTTCCAATGCATCCACTGTCCACGTGGAGAGATTTTAAATTCAAACATCGTGTCTTCAACGGACGTGGGTGGAAGTGAAAGATCATTATCATCACTTCTCAGGAACATTTCCAGCTGTCAATCAAAGGGGAGGAAGTCATTGACATAAACTTAATAATATTTGTTAATATATATGTATTAAAATATATTTCATTATTTATATATATATATATTTATAAGAATAAATAACAATATTATTATAAAATTAAATAATAATCAGGCCATCAATATTAATAATATTAATAACTATATTATTATTTATTAATTATTGAGACTGTGATGTCGACATCAGTGAAACTACTTTCAAATGGCCGTTTTAAAATTTCTTTTTAAGAAGTATTTGTTTGCAAATTAAGAATTAATCGAATTAAATAATTGCAGTTATTGAAGTAATTCAAAATAATTCCTCATTTAAGAAAAATCACAAACATACCTTTCGCCTGTCTTCATATTCCAGCAATGCCCCGAGGGACCACATGAGAGAGAAGATGACGGACCTGGTGAGGGTGTCTGAACTTTTGTCTTCCAGGGTTGAGTTCAAGCCCTGGTAAAGTTCAATGGCTTGCTTCACGTACATGCACTCGAGAATCTGCATTTAAAAATATTTTTTTAGTTGAAATTAAATGACATTTTATTATTTTAAACACATTTAAAATGATCGCAAACCTCCATCTTTGGATTAAGATTTTGGACGACGTATGTGTAGGTCTTTGACCAAATTCTTTCGAATGTCGACATCATCAAATCAGCTTCACTGCCCTTCAAATAACCTGCAATAAATCCAATCATAACTTAAAAACTTTACCTCAAGACTTCATTTATGTAGCGCTCGTTTTGCGCATTGATGCCGACAGTATGTAAGACATTGTTAGATGGAATACGTTACTGAGTTCCATCGAGTTGCACGAATGACAAAGCACAGAACAACGGCAGAACAATCCAAGAGTTTAAATTCGCGGATCTCCAACCTTTGACGATCGTCTTCCAATCCAGAACCGAACTGCTGATGAAAATCATTCCATTTCGAGACACGGTGGCAGGCGATGCGTTGTCGATGTTGTGAACTTCGAAAATGATTTTGCACGTGGCAGCCATGGGTATCCTATCACCGTTGGCCAAAGTCAAGGTTCTGTTATCGTCGAGGACCGAGTTCAGGTTTTCGATCCAAATTGCATCCACTGGTCCGTCCAATACCAACCAGGTGTGATCACCCTTTCAAATATTTAATATATAATAATATTTAATATATATAATAAATTTTTATTTATTTTTACATATACATATATTTATTTATTTATTTATTTACTACTTTGAAACGTGTTAAACTCGTGTAACTAATTCGACGTCTAAGGTTAGCATAGTTTATGAATTATCGTGAAATTCCTTAAATGAATCCAACCTTCTTCATTTTCTGCGTTTTCCTCCAAAGAGTGGAAAATATTCCATCAGTCCAGTCGTTGGTTGCAGCGTCCAATTGACCAAACATCTGAGAAGCCGTGATGGCCTTCGGATTCATCCTCATCTCCTTGTGTGGGAATCCACACCGAGTCAGGGCCTTGGCCAGAGTCCTGATGCAGGTGCTTTTCCCAGCTCCGCTCGGACCGAGAACCATGATTCCGTGTCTGACCCTCTGCGTTTCGTACAATTGGATCGCTTTCAGCACCCACGGCGTGTGATGGACGAGACCGGATTCTTCCACCTGAGCGAAGAAATCATTTCAAGAGACCGTCGTCATCCGTCGATCGACGTACGCTCGACCCACCTGGTCCTTTATGGCCTGCTCCACCTGGTCGTGACTTCCCTTCTCGCGTGTCATTCCGGGAAACAAATCCTCGATGAGGGACATGAACAGAGGTTCGTCCTCGTCGACCAACTTGGAGATGTTCATGTCGTTCAAGACTTTCATCACCGTCGCCATCTCCCCATCGTCGGGGTTGTTTCTCTTGGCGGCCCCCAAAGTTCTCAACACCGACAGGATGTTGCGAAGGCCGAAATCGTAGTGGATCTGTTTGGTTTAGAGTTATGTTATTATAATTATATGGTTACGTAATAATTTAAGGACTGGTTAATTACTTGACGAGGTTGACTTGGTTAATTAAATTCAAATGGCGAACCTGTTTGCTCAACTGCTCCTCGCACAACTTGTACAAGTTGTAAAACTTCTTGGAAAGCGTCAGGTTCTGCTGGAATCCGCAACTCGCCAGTTTAACTCTGATGATGATTGCACGGTCAGGCACCATCATGGAAACGGTTCTGAAGTTGATCTTCAAGTTCTCTGGCAGTTCTTGACGACCGGCATAACCAGGATTCTGTTTTATGACCAGATTTATGAACATTTTATCGATTTAAGAATTTATTTCGTTTATTAAGCTTCATTTTGTCTCAATTGTTTTAGTTATGTGGTGCAAATATATGCTTCTAAGATACGAACTTTGAACTTATTAAAAATTTGTTTCCGAAATGAAATTGTTTAATGAAATGACAGATTGAAAAACCACAAATATAGAAAAGTGCCTCAATTATCACAATTATTATTACGCATCAGACACTTCTGAAACTGTACCATCGTAAGGAAGATTCCAAATTGAGGGTCCATGTCGACAACGTCTGAATCGGTGAATACGAATTGAGGTCTTCGTTCCTTTTTGCAGCTGAGGACGGTTGCAATTTGTTGTGCAGCAACCGACAACACCGGAAGTTCAATCCTGTTGAACTCGTCAAAACAACCCCAGGATCCTGACTGAGCCAAACCTGGTACAATAAGAGATCATTAAGTACAGCTTATAATCTCTCAGAAGTTGCATTGCAGCAATAATGAAGGTCACCTCATAGAGTAATCATTAAGTGTATATATCTAGGCCATACTTAATCAATTTTGTATATATTTAAACTTTAACCTCATCTTTTATTCATTAAGAATTCATATTTATTCATCAAGTACCTTTAAATATTCTTCCAAGTCCTCTGTAGTCCATCTGATCAGAGCAGTTGAAAACAACGACGTACTTTCCCAAACACCTCCCCATGTCCTTCGTCGTCTCCGTTTTCCCGGTACCCGCCGGTCCTGCAGGTGCCCCTCCCAGGGACATGTTCAGGGCCTGCGCCAGCGTTATATAGCACCTGGTAATTAATTATTCATGAGTAGTGATTAATTATTCATTCAAAACTGTTGAATTTCATTAAGATTAAATCTTTAAGACGAATCATGATTGGTCGTTATTTTTGGCTTGAATAATTATTAAAATAAACAAACAAAAAGTAAAACATTGAACAAACAAAAAGAAATAAAACTAAACAAACGACTTACCTGTCAGTGAGTGGTGTGATGACCAACCTCTCAGTACAACCGAGGTACTCGTTCATGTACTCAAAGTTCACGTTCGTCACCGAAACGTGACACGCGTCATCCTTGACGTAGAACCTCGTCTGTTTTAACCACTCGAAGTCATCGACTGACCTCACGTTTTGCTTCACCTTAGAATTTTGAATAATAAATCGACATTAATTATTCATGTTTTAATCAATTACACTTTAATTAAATTGTAAATTCAATTATTTTTCTTATGTTTATGAGAGATTTTAGTCATTATGCAATCAAAATATTGAACAAAATTAGGCATTAAATAAGAATATTCATTGTAAAACTATTAAATAAGTATTGTAATAATTAAAAATATTACATCTTACATATTTACACTTTTATTATATTTTTATAATAATAATAATAATAATAATAATAATAATAATAATAATAATAATAATTTATAATTCCAACCAAATCTTCGAAAATATCCTTTTGATGGACGTGTATGGTAATCAAGGTCTCGAATTTCGTTCTTTCGAGTCTCGTGAGGTCCTTGGTTGTCACGTGGATGAGTTGATTGAGGATTGAAGAGAAGAATTGATTGGTGATTGACATCAACTTCCTGTCTCCCTTGGCAACCGAAAGTGAATGTTCACATTCGAACGTCCAAATTATTTGAAGTCCCAGAAGTCCGATCTGAAATATATTTGGTTTGGATATTAAAAAGAATATATGTATTATGCTATTAAATATTATATTAATTATTCATTTTAATTAGTTTTAATTTATAATTTTAATGGATCTGTCAAAGAATAGTTGACATTTTGAACGTTAATTGAATTATTTTATGAAATTAATTAAATTATTAAAGTAAATATTAAAAAATATTAAATATTAAATAATTATAAATAAATATTAAATAATAAACTAATTGATAATTATAATGAATTAACATGTTCAACATGAAATTAAAAAGTTCACCTGAGCTGGAAAACTGTTCTCAAATTGGAGCAAATCAAATTCAGGTTGACAGATGACGTCATAGGATTTCATGATGAGGTCGTGGATTGTTGAACGTGTTGCCGTCAACAACTCACCCAACCATAGTTCAACATTGCCCTGCATGTAATTATTCAATTATATTTAATAATAATAATAAAAAATATTAGATATTAACTGTAATAGTCATTAATTTCTTATCACTAATATTATTTGAAATGTATTACATTATTGAGTTATATTCATTACATTATCATTATTAATAGCATAATAATAATAATAATAATAATAATAATAATAATAACGAAAACAAGAGAAACCCACGTGAGCAAACACAGGTGTCGTGAGTGATACGTTTTCACCTTCCTGCGACTGAAGGCCAAGAATTTTGTCGTAGATTTTCTCGTCGAATTCAACTCTTTTTGTGTTGTCGAAGATGCTCAACAGATGGCCCTTTAAATGATTTATTTATAATTATTTAAATATTCATTTACTTACAAAATATAATTTATTTAAAATATTTAATTTATATAAAATATTAATTGCATTTATTTATTTCCCCTCTTGTTAACTCAGTTAAACTCAGATAAACAATATAAAAGAATATTATTACTACCAACAATCATCATCACCATCATCTTCCACGTAACAACACAACATAACAACACAAGCAACCACTAAAGAGAAGCACTGATCAACCGATGAATTATTACCTGAATGGTGTGCGGATCGCTCGCCTGACCGAGTATTTCCAGGAGAACTGGATCGGAAACGAAGAAGAATCTCGGAAAGATGAGTCTCTTCTTCTCCAGGTATCCACTCAGGGACTTCTGGCAGACCTCCAGTTGTTCTTGGAGGTGGTCGAGGAGTTGAAGGAGGCTGCCGTCCGAGGTGCAGCAGTGGACCACGTTACGGTAGTCGTGAGACTTTTGCAGGATGTTCTGCCACGTTTTGTCGATGTTGCTGAATCTTTTTGCTTCCTAAGTATAGAAAAAAAAAGAATTTATTTTTTGTTCAATGCTTTTACCGTATGAGGGTTAGAAATCAGTTGTTTGCACGGAGAGTGTTATTATTTATGCCTTTGAACTGCTAATAAGTTGCAAGAACCAAAAAATACCTGAGGAAGTTGCTTTGAAATGTCTCTTCCAACGAAGACCGCTTCCAAGTACATCCAAAGGTTTTGAACCACCAACCACTTCTCAACTGCTTCTGATGTCGTCGACAGCTTGGAAATCCATTCCTGGATCCTCAACTTGTAAGGACCGTTGTATCTGATCATGTAATATTCATCATTATATACAAATACATTTTATGTTTTCATTTCGTCTTAAATTAATTTTATTTTAAATATTTTAAAAATAAATTCTTAAATAAAAAAAAATAAATCAAGTTTATTTGCCTGTTGTTGAGCAATGATCCCAAGACCACCAAACCATCTTCGAGCATGTTTATTATTTCACCTGTCACGTCACCTGATGAAAACAAATCATAATTTTACAATCAATTGACGTCGTATTTTATAATTAAATTTATTATTAATAATAATATATATTCAATGTAAATTGATATTATTACATAATAAATTGACTTTATATAAACAGAATAAATTATTAATATAATTATAATTGTTATTGTTATTATTATGATTATGATTATTATTATTGTTATTGTTATTATTATTATTATGATTATTATTATTATGATTATTATTATTATTATTATTATTATTATTATTATTTATTATTATTAATGGGAACAACCTTTGAGCAATAATTCTCCCCTGTCCTTAAAGTTAGTGAATCCAAATTCCTGTTCTTTCCAAACCAAAAGCACGGAATTGAGTTTCAATTCAATTTCCTTCTCCTTCGTTGCAGCCAAACAAATGTCCTTGGGGAAATAAATTTATTATTTAAAGGTCACTGTATTGTAATCATTACTACTATCATCATCATCGTCGTCGTCATCGTCATCACCATCAACACCATCATCATCATCATCATCATCATCATCATCGTCATCATCATCAACTTTAGCAATATCATCGCAATAACTAGCACGGTCGT
This sequence comes from Hirudinaria manillensis, assembly GCA_034509925.1. Classification (NCBI taxonomy): domain Eukaryota; kingdom Metazoa; phylum Annelida; class Clitellata; order Hirudinida; family Hirudinidae; genus Hirudinaria; species Hirudinaria manillensis. The sequence goes on along the minus strand of CM067529.1, from coordinate 8,066,121 downwards.
GTTGACTGCCGAGAGTGAAATAAAGTGGAATAATAAAACAATTCGATGAAAAATGTTTGGGAAAAACCTCGATATCGATCTTGTACTCGATGAGGGGTGCATTGAGGACGTGTTTCAGGAGGAAGTTTGAGTTTTCAACGTCAAAAGTGGATCCGGTTAAAAGTGAAATGCTGTTCCAATGCCTCGCTTCGAGTGAATTCTTTGACATCCACTCGACAATTGAAAGTAATTCATTGAAATTCCAAAGCATTTCCTTCAAATCATCGAAAGCTTTCCACGATTTCAACGAAGTAGGAAGTCTGTTGCATCTGTTTTTCAACGATTCTTATTTATTTTTATTTTAAATTTAAATATCTTTAATTGTGAATCCACTTAATTTTCCACCCATCCACGCACCCATCCATTCATCCATCCATCCATTTTTTTTCTTGAATTATTTCCAATGAATTGTAAACCTAACCTCGTATGGAATTCTTCCATTTCATTTTTAATAACTTCGACGTCGACTTCACTCCATGGAACGTCACCAAACGCTTTGATTTCATCGAGAACGTGGTTGTACAACTGATACAACTTGTTCAACAAAGTCATGTCCTTCATAATCTTCTGCAGTTCCTGATACGAAGTGATCGGCAGACCAAAAAGCTTCTCACCGTCCCTGTAGGTCTCGTATTTCAGCCACAAATCGTCCATTTGGGACTGGAAAATGTTCAATCTGTTCGATGCTTCCCGCGGTTCGACACCTGGAACCATCGGTCCCCTGCAAAAGGTCAACGAGGAAGTGGTTTCACTTTGTTTTAGTGTAACAAGTTGAAGTTTAAAGAGATACATCGAATTAATCAAGTTATTACATAATATTACATGGCAGTAATATTTATTTAACAATAATTAATTATAATTAATAAAAAATAAATATTATTAATTAAGTAATTACAATTTAATTTGCCAAATATAAGTACAGCAAGAATTGCTAACCTTTCGTTGTAATCGTCAATGAAGACGTTGACATCACGTTTGAAGATTTCAATTTTTTCTAAAAGGTCACCACGGAACTCATGTTGTACGCCAATCAAATGGTCTTGAACCAGTTTGGCCTTTTATAAAATAAAAATATTAATTAAATTCAAGTAAATTATTAACAAAATATTGACGAAACATTGATGAAAAATAATTTAATAAGTTTACAAAAAACCTTTTCTTTGAGAAGATTCCAATGGTAAATTAGACCATCGAAGGATTCAGTCTGTCCGTCGTTGAAATGAATCGAGAACCTGTTGAATACCACATGAGTTTCCTCAACAGGTACAAACGTCTGCTCCATTCCCTCCTCGAATTGACGCACGTCAGCCAACGCCGCCATGTGACTTCTTATGTCGTCTGAAGGATAATTTCAACATTTTTGCTCAAGCATTTTAATATGTCTTTGAAACATGAATAATTAAGAATTCATTAGAAAATATCGTATAAATCAAATAAAATGAATGAATAATCCATGCTGTTCCCTCAAGTGGTAAAATTTAAAAAAAAATCTCAATTTACCAAGATCGTTGACTGGTTTTTCCAACATTTTCATTTTATTTTCGATGAAAATTGAAATGTTTTCGATGGATTTTGCACATTTCAAGTGGTGCTGTTGTGCACAGTTCCTCATTTTGTCTTTGGCTGATTGAATCAAATAGTTCTTGATTGAATCTTGTGTGAACATCAAGTACCCTATACTGCACGAGGCTGGAAGTTCTGAGGCCATCGACTGCAATTTCTGTGATTTAAATAATTTCAGATGAAATTTATTTCAGAATAACAAGTGATGACATAATAATCATCGTGGACTCATAATAGTATTAATAAATTATTAATATTATTATTATTTATTTTTAGTATTATTTATTTATTATTATTGTTATTAAATTATTATTATTATTATTATTTATTATTATTATTTTTATTATTATTATTATTATTATTATTATTAATTATTTATTGTTAATTACATTTCCATACCTGGAAATACTTCAGTCTGTTCTCCAACTCGTAAACACTCGACTCTTCATTGATTTCTTCGTCTTGTGGGGTCTGATGAGTCGTGAGAATGTTGATAAGCATCACCGTCATCACTATCACCACCACCATCACTCATGTCTTTTATCATTCATTAAATTTAAATATATTATTTAAATAAAGCATAATGTCAATTCGAATATTGCGAATTTAAAATTTAATTTTAAAATAAATATATTTTTCTTATATTTTTAAACGTAATGTTAAACTAATAATAAACTATTACCTTCGACATCATATTCAAAACACACCCTCATGACGTCAGAAATCGTAAACAAACATCTACAAATAAAATTCATAAAAAAAATAAAAAGTAAAAACCACCTCCTGCCAAAGTTCTTTGAATCTTTCAAATGAGAGTAGGAATTGATTGACATCGGGTCTGATTGAAGAAATGATTGAAGAAAGGTGAAGGATTGACTTTGAAATCTCCTGATTGTCGGTCACCAATTTGCTCATGGATTTCAATGAACTTCTCGGAGTGCAATTCATTCCTTCGCAATTCTTCGTTCGTTCGTTAAAAAATTTGAATTATTATAATTAATATTATAAGTTATAATAATATTATATATAAATTATTATCATTAATATTATAAATTATATCAATTATAAATTCATTTTTTTGTTCGACATTTTTAATTAATTAATTAATTTAATTTGTAAAATATTTATTAATTTCTTATTCGTCACGATTTCAATGACGTCATCGCAGTAAGGCTCAGCAATTTAACAACAACAAGAACAACCTCAACGTGTATTCCATCGACGTTCCACTGGTGAATGCTTTCGACGAGTTTCATTGAATTGTTCACCAGTGAATTAATGCAGCCCTGTGAATTAATATTCCATTTGTTTTTAAAGTAGAACTTTGAATGTAATTCAAGTTATATGAATAATTTATGTTAATGATGGCTATTTAAAGACGGAAACCTTACCTGGAGTTTTTCCAAGGCAGGCACCATGACGACCTTTGACTGTTGTTTGTACAACATGAGGTCAACAAGGAACACGGGGCACCTGTTCAACGCCTTCTCGCTTGAGTGCCTGTCACCTGACAGACCTTGCTTCAGCTTTTCTAATGTGCCTTTGACATCTTAAAAGGTTTAAATGCTATTTTATTTAAACTGTTAATTCGATAAAATTGTGATTTAATTGAAATTTATTTGGAAATAAGAATATAATAAAATATAATAAAATATAATAAACGATGTTTATTTCTAGATCAATCTTATTTAATTAATTATACTTTGTAAAAAACAAAATAGATTTCCTACATTTGGTCAGTGCATCGATGCACTTGAGAGCGAATTCATTCATCAAAAGTGATTCTGATTCCATGAAGTTCTTGGGGTGCAACAACAACAACAACTCTTTTACTGCACTTTCGATGAGACCAGATGATCTGAGATTTATATTCTTTATTAATATTAAATTAATTATATTTATTAATATTAATATTTATGCTACATTATGTTTATTAATGCAGCTCATTAATATTCATGAATTCAATTTATCTCAATTGAATGTTTAGACTCACGTCGATAGTTCCTTCTCTTTTCGTATAAGGGCAGCCTCCGTGTCCTTGATGAACTCGTCCAGGGTCAAAGGTCGATTGGAGGGCAAAAGTTCAAGAGGTGATGACATGCTCTTCAGTCGTGATTCGATTCTGTTCTTGAGGGTGTCCAATGAAACTATCAACAACCTTTTCATGTCACTGACTGCTGAGGATGCATTTGTTAAATCTGAAAGAAAATAAAATCAGTTTCATACCGTTTTATGATCAAACTGCACAAATACGAATTAAGGTTTGTGAATTTATTAAAATAAAAGTGAATAATTTCAATAATTAATCGTAAAAAGACAAATTAACTAACAATCCTCTATTTTCACCGATATCCAGGTGACGTTCCTAAATCCAGGTGACAGGGTCTCCTCCACTTTAGTCACGTGTTCTTTGAACAACACGCTCAACACTGATGGAATTTCTTTCAAACATTCCTTGTATTCATTCAGAATTTCTTCCAACCTAAACACATTAAAACAAATGGTGAACAACAACAATAACAGCAACAACAGCAATAATAATAATAATAATAATAATAATAATAATAATAATAATAATAATAATAATAATAATAATAATAATAATAATAATAATAATAATAACAATAACAACAATTGAAAGCCACCCTACCTTTCTCTGGTTCTCCTGATACGCTTCTCAACGTGACTCAAAGTCAAAGCAAACTCAGGAACTTGAAGATTCAACTTCCTCAGATGTTTTGTTTCCGAAAGAAGTTTTGGAATATTTGGGTGGAGGTTCACGTGAATGTCACCCAGGGTTGAACCACTGATTGAACCACTGATTGAAACATTGGTTGAACCACTGGTTGAACCATCGATTGAACCACTACCCACCCTGACGAGTAGCGGGGAATTCAACCCAACTTTGGCAGCTTCGATGTCTTTGCACCAGGCTCGGTAGAACAAATACTGTGAAATGTCAATGAATTGTTTTTTTTTTTATATATTTTAATTCTATTTTAGCAAAAATTTAAAAAAAACAAAGAATAATAAGAAAAACAACCTCGTATTCAATCAACACGGACGCCGTATGTTTGTAATCTTTGGCTACTTCACGACCTTGATCGCTCTGAATGTCAGAAGTCATGATTTATTGCAATTTACAATCTTTTTTGCAAGTTAAAAGTAAAAATTGATTTAATTATTATCCTCATTATTATTAATATTATTAGTATTTTAAAATTATTTTTAAATACTTATTTTTAAATTATTTTAAATTGCACGTATTAAAAATTATTTTAAAGAGAAACCTTAAAAATGTTCGGCATCGTTCGAAAAACATTCATCGGTTCATCGACTCGTTTGAGAAGTTGTCTGCACCAATTTATACGACCAGCTGTTGGCGGGAAATTTCTAGAAAATGGCGGATGTTCTTTCTGGGCCTCATAAAGTCTTTTAACGTCTTCCAAGTCGCTGGAATAAATTTCCAGGAGACTGAAAATCTTGGAATTCATGTCCACGTAACCAGGTGGGAAGCTGTCGAACTTCTTCAGTAAATTCATGTGTTGCAAGGTCTGCAGGGATTTGTTTTTAAATTCTGGTGTTACATGTAATTGGAATACAGAATTACAAAGAAATACGTTACGATATCGTGCTTGTTATTTAAATATATATGTGAGCGAATTGTCGGCAATATATATGAAAATATATTTAAATAAATTGAAACATTTAAACATATTAAAGTTAAAATATGCTTAAAATTCAATGTGTAAAGTGCTACTGAGTGTTATTATTATTAATATATATATATATATTATATATTTGGACTTTCAAAAACTTGTTAAGGCTGTTATAAGGACTCATCATCACAATCTCATTGGTCGATCAACTTGTAAATATAAGTTCGAAATGCTAAACACCAATCAGAAACATCTCGGCTATTGTCACGTGACCAAAACAAAAAAAAAAGCACGTGACTTACCGAAAGAGGTCTGTCCATCCAATCGTGAATGTAAGCGTCCAACGAGGAAGCCAAAGCATCGTATTGGTTTTTATATCCTTCAAGATCACGACTGAACTGAAAGAGGAATTCATTCGTTTTATACTTTAACAAACAATCAACCATTGCAACACAAGATCACATCGCACTAACATCATCATTAGTGCTTAAGCAAGCCTATAACATCATGAATAATAATATAATAATAATAATAATAATGAATATATAATTATAAAAGAATATATTAAAATAATATCCTGCTCAATTACTTGTGGCTGCCTGTAATCGAGAAGATCAGTGGACTTCTTAATGATGTTCTCGGCGATTGATTTTGATTTGTTGACAATCGATTCCAATCCATCCAACTTGATCCTCTCCAGTTGAGCAAAATCTTCCATCAATTTGATGACGGATTCGATTTCTTCCAATCTTTTTGTGAAGGCGTCGAACTTTCCGAAGATGTGGTGTTCGCTGAACATTTTAATTCAGGTCGGTGGAAGGTTATTATTTAGTGTGAACGTAAAACAAACATAATATTTAATGTAACAAATATATTATTCAATGTAATAAACATAATTTCATGTAATAAACATATCATTTAATTTAACATTAATATTATTTATGCTCATAATTTCTTACAATCACCCAAATCTAAAACTAAACCCACTTGCATTAAACTTTGGTTACCTGAAGTCAAATTGTTTATCGGATGAATTGTTCTCCAAGAACTTCTTGTTTTGCCTGAACTCTGCCTGATAAAATCTGTTCAGTTCGACGCAGGCTGCAATTCTTTTCTTCAACTCGTCCAAAGGAAGGTCCCAAATCTTTTCGATGCCTTTCGTGATGTGCTTCTTGGACGAGGATATGAGTTGGTTCGTGATTTTACTGAACAACGATGTCAATCTTTCGTTGGAATTGTAATAGGAAGACACGCAGTATGCCAGTCTGATGTTCTTTAACAAACACGGAAGGATTTCCAGGGTTTCGATCTGAAGTGAAAATCAGGTTTGAAGGATAATATTGATAATATTTCCATTAATCTAAACTGTTACGTCCTGAATAATCAAAATCAATGAATTTACATACGAAGGTGTATTATTATATTGTATTATTATATTATTATTATTATATTATTATTATTATTATTATTATTATTATTATTATTATTATTATTATTATTATTATTATCATTATTATTATTATTATTATTATTATTAGATGTATTATTATTGAATTATTTACTGGAAATAACATCTAAAACTCAATAATTCAGTGGTTTTATAATAATTTATAATAATTAAATAAAAAACAGGTTTTAAAATTGACTTTTAAACGCCAAACGAATGGATTCATTAAATTGAATTAAATTAAATTAAATTGAATGAAAGCATTTTATTTTCAGAAATACGACGTACAGGATCACTCTTTGAAAGTAGATTGAAGACGTTGTTCAAGGACTGCAAATACTTGACGTTGTCTTTCGCTTCGTTGGCCGAATCTGTGACCAATGAGTCCTTGAATGTGGTTGCATTTTAATTGAAATTCAATGATTTCTTGTTGACATGACACTCTTGTGCGTGCCCATAGTTAATCATTCGTTTATGTTTCGAATTATTAATCAATTGATTGATTAATAAATATCTCAAAATATTTAAATTATGTAAATAAACCACTATTAAATATCGATGAAACAATATTAATTAAAAGAATATTAATAATAAAACAGCAATAATAATCGTTGAATTGCTTACGAGGGCTCTCCACTTGTTGATGAGTTTGGATTTGGCAGCCAACAAAATGTGGATGACAGCTTTACACTGATTGCTCTTCAGTTGATCCAATAAACTTTATTTATTTTAAATAATTTGTTTAATATGTTGCAATTTTATTTATTTCATTTTGAATTTCACGATTTCGTAGGTTAATTAATTCAACAAATGATGTTAATAATCTTCATGAGGTCATGATGTCGGAAAATGTGGAGTATTTTATGTGGAATACTTTGGATCATGTTATGTAAACTGCTTAAATTTTGGAGGTAATACTTTATAAGAAAAAAAAAATCTACTAAAAATGATTAATTTATAATTAATTAAATAATAACATAACTTAATTAAATTTTAAGAGTATTTAATTATCATAATGAATCGAACGTACGTATTGATTTGTTCCATCCGTGACCTCCAATAAGAAAGTTCAGCCAACGGACCGAAGTTTTCCTCTTCCCTCCTGATTTGTTCACTTTTCGTCAGCATTTCCTCCACTTTTTCCATCCACCTCGTCAACAACTTTTCCACTTCAACGACAACTTCTGAATCCTGAGCTGAAACGTTCAATGGGAATGATTAGTTTTGGAAAAGTCTTAATAATAATTAGAAATATATTCTATTTTATTAAATTTATTTTTACTAAATAGACGAAATTGTTCACTTGTTTTTATTCCTCACGTGAATTGGATTTGAATAGCATTGCAGATGCGAATAACATTAATAATGTTATTTGTTCAAACACTTTATTTACTTATGGTTACCAAACACAGAGAAACACGTGTTTGAACAAACAATTCATTCATTCATTCATTATTAGTTTACCTTTTGCTCGATATTCATTTGGTGAAAGTTTGTCCAGGGATAGACTGAGAGGAGTTCTGTCGAGGTAGGTGAAGGTGACAACAGACGAGTTGGACCTCGTAATTTTATTCGTAAACTCTTCGACATTTTCCACGAGATTTAGAATCTTTTTCTGATGGATTTGAGGAAATTCACTCGATGCCTGACAAAAGTAAAATGATTTTTTTGTTTAATTGATTGTATACGCGGTTTATTTTATTATTAGAATTTGTCAATCGTAAAGCTCAGTATAAGTTTTGTATTTCATAAGTTGAAAGGTTAAAGATCAAAGATCGAATCACATTTAATGAAAGTAAAATTTTCTCTCAACGAACCTTGTCTGACTTGAGAAAAGGCAACCAAACCCTGGCGATGAACTCCTGAATTCCTTCTGCAACGTTTCCCGCCGTTGAATGGAACCACATGAAGTTCAAGTCTTTGTCCAGATTCGATGGTTTCAACTCGTTGCAGGAATTTTTCAAGAACATCAAACACATCGTCGTTTTGTTTATCTTCAATAAATAAATTAATTAATATAATTATTTATTTATTAATATAGTTATTTATTTGTTTATTGAAGAAATAAATCAACAAATAATATTGTTTGAGTTAAAATAATTAAAATATTTTCCCCCGCCAAACAGATACCCAATACACATAAACTTAGTCACATTGTTGTATCTTAAATTACTTGCTATATAATTAGTTTTTGAGGAATAATTTACGAATATGTTTGTTGAAACAACCTCCATATTTTCATCAGCTAGGAAAAGATTTTTGTGTGATTGAATTCCATCAGACTGAAATAATTATTATGAAATATAATTTATTACAATATAATTTAGAGTTAAATCTTATTTTATTTATTCTTTATTTATTTTATTTATTTGAGCATTATTTTATGTAAATATTCTCAACAAATATATTCCTTACCTGAGATTCTTCTAAGCAGAAAAGCAATTTCTTGGATGGACCATTTAAAAATGCCTCAATTAAGTAATACTGCGAACAACAACAACTTAATATGAATCATTGGAAGCAATAAATACTATTTTAACAATTTACATTATTAATGAGCAATTCACAATTATGGGCATAAGGATAAAATATCATTAGAAATATATTTTTAAAGTACAAGGATAAAATGTTATTATTATAAATACAATTATAAAGTAAAAAATAAAATATTATTATTATTATAAATTATAGAGTAAAATATTATTATTATAAATTATAATTATAAAGTCGAAGGACCACCTTAGGATCACTAAGAATGAAGTCTTCAACGGAAGAAGAGTCCATGTCAATAGTTTGTGCCAACTTCAAGCAAAAATATTTTTATAATAATATTATTATTAAAAATATTATCATTTTTGAATATTTGAATTATAAATGGAATTAAATTATAAATGAATCCGTGTTGGTTAAATTTCGTGAACGGATTAAATTTCACCTTTTCTGCGATTAAGAAATGCCTGGCATCCATCTAGAGAAAACAGTTGTTTTTCAATTTTAATCTATCTTTAATAATTAATAATTCTTTAAATATTAAATTTGATTACTTATTAAATATATGTATTATTATTATTATTATTATTATTATTATTATTATTATTATTATTATTATTATTATTATTATTATTATTATTATTATTAAATATAAATATATATTTCCATTTAGCCGATAATTGTTTTAAAAACATATTCATCAATAAGTAAAGAATATTTATGAATAATCCATTTCTCTATGAGGATTACCGATAATCGTCTTTCCTGTTTTACCGCTCTCATCTGCTTTTGCATCTCCTTGACAGCTTCTCCCGTCAACATGGCACTTGGACGACCAGGGTTCTGTGGTCGATAATAGTTTAAATTTAATTTAATGTTAATAAAACTTAAAAGTCACTAAAAATTAAACTTTTATTTTTTAAACTTTAATATTCGTTCTGTTTGCAACAAGGTCCAATCATTGTGCGGTATGCAGCACAACATAGATTTGTATTCGAACAAATTATTGACCGATTCATTATTCACCCCCAAAATGGGGGAATCACTAATAAAAAAGTAACTTGGATATTTAATATAACAACAACCTTATAACATTCAATCATCAGAAATGACAAGTTCAAAAGTAAGAAATCCAACGACAACAACATCAACAACCCACCGCTGTGCCTCTCATTCTCCACAAATTCCAAAACGTCGACCAAAATGTTTGCAAACTTTTAAATATTGTTCAATTAAATTATAAATTTACAGTTTTCTTTACAATTAGTTTTTACGTGCAACAAGAAATCTCAAGAAATCCGTCCTAATAAGAGAAGTTATTTGAGTTGAAGCTACGAGTGCTTGTGGCGTTGCTAAGGCAACCGCCAATAACTCTGAGGACTTGTTAGAACTTGATTGGAAGATAAGAGGATAGCTTTAACTCTGGATTGCATTGCATCATTTATGTTCATTATATGCTCTTTCAATTTATGAAACACATTTTAATATCGTGATATATTTATCCTCGAATTTATTAATTTAAATATTCCATTTCAATTGGAGGTGGTCGTGGTCCATGGAAAATTCGTCCCATGGCGTGCTTTTTAAACTTATCTGGCAGAGGAAACTGAATTAATCAAATATTTGGCTAATTGTTGAGCCTGTTATATTAACAAAAATGTTCAAACTTAATTAATAGCGCGTTTTTTTAAGAAAACTAACTTTTCGGATTGTAATAAGGTAATCTATTTGATAGCAAGCATAGACGTCCTCGCTATAAATATATGCTTTCACAGTAATTATATACGAGAACCACGTCTTAGGTAAGGCCCCATACCTGTAAAAAATTCTGTTACAAATTATTCATGTTAAATGTTAAAAAAACGCTTTAAATAAGATTGCCAATTGAAGTTAACTAATCGTGAGTATTATATGTATATGATGGTATGCATTCACCGCAACGCTGTACCTAAATGCAATTTTTAAAAAAATACATGGCTGGTTATCGGGGCGGCTAATTTAACCTTAACATTTGATCTTAATATTTATGTGCAATTCCTTCCGGGTTCTGGCCAAGATCCCGAGGTAGATCGCTTATCGTTACAATGGGGCTAAAACAAGTCTTTGAACTCATTTAGAACAAAAGGCTTCAATCTCAATATTTCGTAAAGATCCTTCCACAGAATTTTGAAATAATGTAAAGCGTTTAGTTAATTGGAAAATTCAAATTTAAAAAGGTGAAAATAAAAGAGGATTTTTTCTTAGTAATTTTTATGAAAAAAAGAGAAAGAAGAAACGAACATTAATTTTAAATATTGAAATATTAGAGATGTCAATAAAGAATCCACAAAATTATTTTGAATCCACTTTAATTACTTACTAAAGTAAATTCAATTCTACAAAATAAAATTAAGCATAAAGGACGCCCAAGAGCAGACGACACTGCGATTTCTACATGGATGGTGCTGGCTACTTAGAGAGATTTGTTATTGTTTGTTCGGGGTTTTTCGCAAAGAACAATCATTTTAGACTTATTGAGGAACGCTGCAAATTTTTTGAATGTTTACAGGTTATTACGTTCCGCAATGTACGAAAATTTTCAAATAATGTACAACTTTTAAATCGAAATCGATAATTAGGATGAGGCCTTCGAAATAGTGATTCCCATAGATGTCTTTGATTTGATGAATTTTGATGGTTAGTATTTCGTAGTTTAATTTTTAATGGGACTGACTGTTTTTACACTGAATGAATTGATTCGATGTAACTTTTACTTTTCAATTACTTTCTTTTATTTGATATAACCGAGATATTTTCATGCAGTTGACTTTGGCAACTGTGTCTTGAACGATCCATTAAAGGCCACAGAAATATTCAGAAACGTTAGGGCAATCGTTAGCAATAACTAATATAACTTGTTGAAATATGCATTCATTGACCTCGATCGTCAATATCAATAAATGTCAGTTTGGTTTCAGGTGATCTTTACAAACATAAGAGAAAAAGGATGGTTGCCTCGATGCAAAAGAGAAACACAATTGTCTGTGAGACTTCGTATTAGCAGACTTCCCCCATTTGAATGGTAATATTGTTCTTCGTGATAAAGAATTGTTAATTTCGATTTCATTTCGACTGAAGTTAACGTTGATTTACTCATCTTGAATAACATTAATTATTTGCTAGTTTTCTTTATATAATTTTTTACGCGATAGTTAAATGATTTTCTATGTTTTACTTTAAAGCTATCAGCTTCCGTCACTGTCTCTCTACAGATCAAAGATATGTCAGCCCAAGATAATCCAATTAAAAGGATTAATATCAGGAATCTCAGCTATTCACAAATATTTGTATGAATTTCCCATATTTTCAAGAAATATTTTAAACCTTGAGTGATATAAACTATTAATGAAATATTAAAACATTGTCCAGAAAAAGTACAAAATTTGAATGCAATGCTTGCAAGAAGGGAGAATTCATATTTTTGAGACATTTTGGCTCCTGTGACAAAATGCTCATTAGGTATGCTTTTAATTTTAGTTCTGAAGTTATCAGTAAATGTTTGAATCAAAGAAAATGTATTCATTACAACAGAAGAAATGAGTTGAATTGCAAGATTTGTTGTGCAAGAATGGAAGAAAACGTAGCGTGCCGAATATTGGCAGGTCGTCTTATTTTTGCTAATGTTTGTTATTTCTTGCATTGCATGACTGCAACATTCAATAACTGTTTTAAAATCATCCATTGAAATGTGCAGATAAAGTCATCTTTTATCTTATGGAGAATGAATTAGCAAGCTATAAGAGGATCAGCCAAAGTGTTGTTGCATGTGCAAGAGGTTGTGACCAAATTGATTATTGATGTTCCCACTAAGAAATTTATTAATCTTGAATTGTTTCTGTATGTTAAGTTCAACTTGGCTGACTAAGTCTAAGTTGAACGAATTAATTAAAATTCAGATGAATTGGCATCGGGCATTCAGCTTGGCAAAGTGTGCTCCGTAGTTGGTGTTCCAATTTATGACTTTAAAAGAAAACTTCATGTTTTGGAAGTGAGTATTGAAACTTTCAATTGAATCATTGAATTATATATTTTTATTTAAAAGATTATCTCTATGACTTGAATTGTCCTAAGAATGTGCATTGTGTATGAAGTTGAATTATTTTCAACGTTATTTATTTCTTTAATTTATTTACTTTCTTAAACCAGTTTGTTTGCTTTTATAAATCAGGTCATGAATATATCTCCAGTTTTAAGAATGTCAAATGTGAGTAATATTGTATGTGTATATTAGTGTCTCTGTATGTAATGTCCCTATGGGTTTCACCAATCAGGTTCAAGAGAGACCTCACTCATTGCAGAACATATTCCCAACTGTTCCACATTCAATAAAGGCATTATATAATGGTATTCTGCTTTATTCAATGTAAACATAAGACAGCTAGTTAAGGTCTATAATTTATTTATTTATCTTCAGGTTGCAAGGATTCCTCTTGGAGTTTTATTTTTAACCTGACTTATGCATTTGCTGGTTACTTAAATGTTTTTCTATAGAATGTTAATGTTACATATACACATACATATATTCATTTAACAATTGAGATGCTCATAATTTTTATGCTTTAAATGAGTACCACTGAATTAAACCCATGAATGTGTAAGTAAATAAAAAAAAAATAAAGACACACTGTTAGATCAATTTGATGTTGAAGTGCTGATCATTGACTTTTATGTAACACTTAATGTTGTTCTAGGTAATGTCACACCTCCAGGTACATTTCATGACTTAAAACTTGCTTTATTGCTCAGCCTCGTATCCACTTCAAATCAGGTACAATATTGGTTATACTTATACTTTGGTAATTATTTATTGCTGGTAAATGATAAGAGTGAGATTATATTTGTTGAATTAATGAATTTTATTATATTGGCATTCTTTCTGAATTACTATTTATTATTATTTTAAGGAATACTCAGGACTGGACATTTTAGTTCTGGGAATGGATGGTCTTATCCTGAGTAGGCTTCTCATGTATGCTGGTCAGTTTGCTCTCAAGTTTTCAGTTCTGAATAGCAGTGCGGCTCCTCTTGTGATGCCTTCCAGAGATTATGGCCTCGGAGGCAGCTTTGTCGAAGGTTTCTTATGCCCAACTAAAGACTAAAGTGTTTGCTAAGTAATCTCTTGATTAAGCTGCCTGTTTATTAACAATTTAAGTTTTAATGGTTTTAAGTTGTAATGATTTAATGCCGCTGTCTTGTTATTATTCAAAACTTATGAAGGTGGTTTGATGACACTGTGCGACGGAGGAGTTTGTTTCATCCCTGAATTGTTGCACACTGGCAAGAACTTCAAAGATAAAATCGTTCAAGGTCATTTTTACATTTTCAAATATGTGCAATTGTCTTACTTTTCAAGTTATAGCACTAGCTTTTGTTGTTTTATACCACTATTAATTTGAAATGCTTAACAGCTAGTTATGCTCAATAAATCAACATTAAAAAGATACTTATAATATGAACTTCATACTACATGTTGGCATTACTAAATATCCTTGCTATGTCAAAATATCTCCATGTTCTCCAAAAAAAAAACAACAATAAATCTATTAGTTTTAGATTCAAGCATCACTCTCCCAGCAAATTGTTCTGGACTGACCTCAAATCAACTCTTAGGGCACAGGACATGTCAATTGTGGACCTATTTGGAGACTTCCTTGAATTCACCACATTTGCTGGATGCCAAGAGCTCCAAGTTTAATGTTCTTATTGAGTGAATATCATCCGATTTTGGGCAGTTATTAAATTAGAAATTATTAAAATTTCTGTTGAAAATATGCACATAATATTATTACTAGTCCGTTGGCTTCATGGCATTTTTCTTTAACGAAACCGATGTTTACAATTTTTTTTCACATTTTTAGTAAATAGTTTTTGTTAACAGCCTCTTCCCTATGGTGATCCAGGCACCTGTCCAATCGCTTCCCTGCGAATTGGTGGTTACCAATATTTTGACACAGGCACAATGTGGTGCAAAGGAACCACTCATCTCTTGCAATGATTTGAAACAGGTTTTTCTTTACTCTGTTTAAACTCCAGTTTAAACTGGACTTCCTGATGTAAATTTCAAAATAAATTGCCTCATTATTGCTAATAAAAACTGTAAAAGACTATCAAAATTCGTCTTGCTCTTTAGAAAATTAAAATGCAATTCGTTTTCTAACTTCTCGCTCGCAGTTCTTAAACTTTGCGAGAAGTCTGGAAGTCGACCTGAAGAAAGAAAGCAGAGATCTGATTAAGAGCTACTACATAGCAAGCAGGACGTCCAGGATTTCTTCAGATTCTTCATTCATCATGCCAAGAACTTCTATTAAAGCAATGTAAGTTGCTTCCTGATCGTTGTTTATCATTATTAGTCAGCATTGAGACGACCTCAATATCTCTTAAACAGAACCTGCATGGCCGAGTCGTTTGCCAAGCTGAATATGAGGCAGGAGGTTCTAGAAAGCGATGCTTTGTTTGCAATTTATTTCTATGAAGATATGCTCACGAATAGGACAGGTGAGTTCACAATGGCATGCATTGTCATACAAAGACAAACATTTAATGGGATCAATGGCTTGGGGCATGATAATTATTATGAATGGATTTCAAAAACCCAATTCAAAATTCATAGCCTTCTTTTTTAAAGGTATCTCGGTCCTTGGAATAACACCATCCCTGAACCTGTATGACCCAAATCTCGTCACGTCTATCGGATCACTGGTGAGTTAAATATGCATAATTTTCAACATCCATAAATGCTCTCTCAGCAACATCATTCAGTGCACCAGTTTATGGCATTCAATAGCATAGAGTCCTCAATTTGATCCCTTTAATGACCATATCTAACCTAAACTTGTATTAACCTAAACTTAAAATTTAATGGCAAATTATTTCTTTTAATATTGACAGGTTGATGAAAAGCTACATTCCTTCAGAGATCAACTTACAAAGTTTTTGCAGAAACACTGTGATTTGCCAGATGACTGCGATATAGACATGGAGGAATGAAGCACCAAATACAAATTACATGAGTTATTAAAGCTATTAAAATAAATAACCACCAGCATCTTAATCTTGTTTAACACAGTACCACATAACTTTTATTTATTTCAATGGCCTTATTTAGAAACAAGTTGAGTGAAATCAAATCCGACAAACTAAATGTTTATAAAAAAAATTTAACTCCAAATCATTTAAGTAACGTCCTTCCGAGATTTCAGAGAGGATCCACGACCTTCTAATCGAAACGGATCCTGGGCAACGTGTCTCCGCATTTCCCTTCGATCTTCAAGTCGACGATGCCGTCTGCCCTCGTCTGACCGATGTTCAGAATTGCTAACCTCTTGCCTTCTTCTTTACATTTCAGTGCAAGCCTGTAACCTGAATAAACCTTTGAATCAAGAACAAAGTTCATCAATCAAACTATGAAAGCAATTTTAATTGTCCTGCTTAGAAAATAAATAAATGAATTTATAGATGGTTGCCAAAAAAAAATCTTAAAGGAATCACCCAAGAGGACATATTCCTATCATGGGGTCACCCCAGGTCAAATAAACACAAATCAAACTAAAAATAATCCAATTTTGACTTGTTCTGAATAAAAAACAGTTTTAATGAAGAAGTGCATGCATATAAGTTTGTAGAATTGATGAGGATATTGTATTGTGTGTGGCATTTATTTTTGAGAGGTTGGGGTAAGTGAGTCTTAAGCTACATAGATTTCTAATGTTATATGAAGAAATCATGTGAGCAGAGACTTTGGAGGTGTCTTTTGTGTTAAATTTGTTTACTTTTGGATATAAAACATATTTAAGAGGAGTGAAGGAATTAAGAATCTTAATGAATATTCTGTAATAATTGTAACAAGCGAGATTTGTTAAATATCTGTAAGAAATGGAATGTAGAATAGAGAGTGTTTAACATTCAGTCATGGCACTCACGAATAATGAACTTCCAATCACAAACATGGAGTCACACTCTCTGACGAGAGCATCAACTTTCTCAACAGTCCTCTTTGGAAGAGTTTCACCAAAGAAAACTACTGCAGGTTTGAGCATTCCTCCACAACGACTGCATGAGGGAACCTCGACAAATCAATACAGTATTGTGCATTCTTCATTAAATTAGAAACTACTGAATTTTTATAGGCTTAATATCTAGAAAATTTTGCAAAAATTCATTTAAAAGATCCAAGAGTAAAGGGTCATTATATAACTTATAATGTAATTTGCATGCTTGATTAACTTCATTTATTAATCTCTAGTTTCAATTTAGCACATGTGAGGTTATATATTATGTTAAATAGTTACTTTGAAATTGGCAACTACTTCGTCACTCAATAAGACATCTCCATCTGGAGCAAGGATTTTATCGACGTTGACTGTCTTCAACCAATTGCCATTCAATGCCAATATCTCTTCTTGCAGAGTGAATCTACTTTGCAAAAATCCACAATTGAGACATTCTACTCTGTCAAGAAATTGTTAATGTCTTGTTTCAATCCAGTCTGAATTCTTGTTATTTACCATTGAGCTACTTGTGTGTTGTTCCATGAAGCTCAACTAGTTTTTTGTTTCCAGCTTTTGTGTGGAGCCTGTCGACATTTTGCGTGATCAGATGATGGATCTTGTTTTTCCTCTCCCAATCTGCTATTACATGGTGTCCAATGTTGGGTTGAAAAGAAGAGAACTGGGGCCATGCCACAAAATTTCTTGCCCAATATCTTCTCTGTGCATACTCACTTTCTAAAAAGTTTTTAAAATTGACTGGTCTCCTATTGGACCTTGCATAAAGCCCAACTTCCTCAGATCTGTAATCTGAAATTAAATAACACCTTTTATCTAGCTGTTACCCGTTCCTATGAACACTTAAAGTGACAAAAGCTATGACAGCTGAGAGCAGGAATGCAAACATCCAAGTTAGTTTGTGCATGTAGATATTAATTACATCTTCCACTTAATCCTAATCTCTATGAATTATAAGTATCCATGAGTAACAAGAGTATCCAAAAACTACCTGGTATACC
Source organism: Hirudinaria manillensis (assembly GCA_034509925.1). Lineage (NCBI taxonomy): Eukaryota > Metazoa > Annelida > Clitellata > Hirudinida > Hirudinidae > Hirudinaria > Hirudinaria manillensis. The sequence goes on along the minus strand of CM067529.1, from coordinate 8,047,880 downwards.
ACTCTCTGTTGACAGCCCAGCACCTGTTAAAATAAGGAGGGTCTTGGATTTATTGACAAATTCATTCAGGGCCGCGATAGCACTATCTTTAACCGGCGAACATTTCGGAACGAAAGTAGACATTGAAATAGAAGGAACAAAGAATTTAGTCATGTTTTTTGAACATATCATTGCAAATCCAACACGCCACCGCTCGTCAGGATTAGCAAGTCGCAATTTGATTTTAAAATACTCTCATGTCTAAGTTGTAAACAAAATATTTTAATTTTGCCTTAATAAAATTACACCAAAGTTACAAATGATTTATTAAAACATTAGATCGATAAATCTATTTTAGGGCACTATTATGGTCTACTTTGTAATTGTTGCTATTCGGAGCCGGTTAGGGGGTTGTAGCTAAGTGCGGATTTGGTTCGGTTCTCTTCTGTTAACACTAAATAAGTATTATTAACATCATATTAATAATTGATTGAATTATTTGGAATGCTCGATTTATGATTTTGCCCGTAGATGTGAACAATGTCTTTATGAAATATAGGAACGAAGACCTAGTGATTTAGTACAGTGTAAGCTAAATTCAGCGGTTCAAATAGTGTAATGCCAAATCCAAATCACGAAAGCGAGTGGGCCCTTTACAAAGTCCTGGAAAGGGCGAATTTACTACAGTATTTTGATGTTTTTATTTCGCAAGGTTAGCACATACATTTGCATACATATCCTGGCATAAGGATATCTATTTATATTTGCATAATATGCATTTTGATAGGTGGTGATGATGTTGCACAATTATGCGAGGCGAGTGAAGACGAGTTCTTTGAAATCATGGCTTTGGTTGGCATGGCTGGCAAACCACTTCATGTTAGGAGACTTCAGAAAGCTCTCAGGGAATGGATCTCATATCCTTGTAGTTTTCTCTTATAAATTGGCTTATTGTTAATGTCAATATTCAGAAATGCTTGTTTATGTCACCTTTTAGCCAATCATGAACTTCCTAGCAAAGGGAGTATTTTTGCAACAATTTCCAACTCAAATGAAAGATCAAGGAATAATATGAATGGATCTTCAAACTCTTCACCATTTGTGAGCTTTATTAAGAACAATAAAATTGCTAATTGTATTTGACCCAAAACTTTATAACTTTTTTTTGAAGTGTAATTACTAAATGAGTTTAGAATATATGCATGGCTTCACATGCTAGCTTTGTTATGAACATTAAGCTAAGTTTTCTCAATTATGTTTTACAAAAAAAGGAACTGTCTTTAATCCTTTGACAGAGAGAAGAACAGAAGATATCAACATCAACAGGTCACCTAGAAAATAAATTATCTTCAGAACAGGTTGAAGTCATCCAATCATATGTCGAGCAGATGTCCAAAAACCTCCCATTTTATGCTCCAAAGCCTCTAAACTCAAAAAAACAAGTTGATAAAGAAATAGAGGTAATAACAATTCTTAACTTGATAGCGATGATAATTACAACCAGAGTAGTGTCTGCAGTCGGCAATGTTTTAAATTGGTTTAAATTTCAATGCTCTCATTCATATATACAGTGCGCGTCAAAAAGATAGGACAGGTGCATATTTTGATGATATCATTGCAAGTAGTGGAGTTATGTAAACCATTTTTTTATATGATATAGTAAAATACGTTACATTTACAGATTTATCAAATTTATTGTGCAAAAATAAATATTTTGTGAGAATTTAGCAAAAAACTGGAAATCCCCGAAATTGCACACATCAACGAAGAACACTGTGGAGCATAAATTTTCAAATTTATTGGATTTAAACTTTTAAATTATGATATATATGAAAGTCAATAATGAGTTTTGTCTCCTTTCTTCATAATTACCTCTTTAATTCTGTTTTTTAATGAATCCAGGAAAGGTTTTAGGCTGTCTTCGTCCAGCTCTTTCCAGGCCTTTTCCAAAGAGTCTTTCAGCTCTTGAACGGTGGAATATTGTTTGCCATTACAATATATTTTCCTGGCAAGCAATCCCCACACGTTTTCGATGGGGTTCAAGTCTGGGGAGCGAGATGGCCACTTGAGAACCTCCAAATTCCTTTCCTGGAAAAAAAGTTTGGTTGCTTTTGCCGTGTGTAGAGGGGCATTGTCATGCTGGAAGATCACCCTTTCACTTCCAAATTTGTCACATAATGTGAACAAATGATGGTCCAGAGTTTCAACATATTTGGCAGAGTTTTGATTCCCCTCTAAGAACACAAGTTCGGAAGAACCTCGAGGGGAAATGGCAGCCCAGACCATCACTGAGCCACCTCCAAAATTTCTTTTAAAAAATGAGTTTTTGCGTTTTCTGACATCATGCCAATGAAATTTGAATCCATCTGGACCATCCAAGTTAAATTTTTTTTCATCTGAAAAAATAACGGACTTCCAGTTGGTGTCCAAATCCAGCATCTCCTTTGCCCAGTTCAGTCGGAACTTCTTGTGGGCCTCCGTCAGAAGCGGCTTGTGCTGACGCTTAACAAACTTTAGAAAACCACTTCCACGGAGACATCTCAATATTGTCGATTTACTGACATTTAGCTTTAAGCTATTTTTTAGGTCCTTTGTTGAACTGAGCCCCTTGGAAGCTTCGCGAAGGATGACTCTTCTCTGACGTTCATCCAGTTTTTTTGGTCTTCCAGGGGAACAAATCGTTCCATAACTTTGAGGATCACTTAAAAAACGACTAATAACATTTCTAGAGCGATTCATCCTCCTAGAAATTTCAGAAATTGACAAATTCAAGTCTTTAAAGGCAATAATTTGCCCTCTTTCAACATCGCTAAGTTGCTTTCCTAAACCCATTAATAATAACGTTACCTATCGATATTTTATTCTATAAACATGTTACGGACATCAAGTAATATATAAGGAGTCTTATTATGTTAATGAACTTTTGTGAAACCTGTAATAAAAATTTTTTTCCTCAACGGAAGAGACCCCACGCTCCGTTGCGGAAACTCCGAGAAACAACATCAAAAGTGTTTCTTGGTGGATTCTCATCAATATTCAAATTTTAGTCTTAACTTTTATTGAATACTAATTAATTACTCTCTTATGATCGCTAAAATCAGCATTTTGACCGAAGTTTAGCGGTAATTTTAAAGATAGAGACAGAAAACTTGTGATTCTAGTACCTGTCCTATCTTTATGACGCGCACTGTATATATATGCATATATATATATTAAATCAAAAATTCTATATAATATATATATATGTATATACATACTTGTTTATGGTGCTACCAACAAGTCTTTTTAAGGAGCTGCTGAATTATCCTGACGACCATCCTGACAGACACGAACTTCTCAGGAAATACGGAACCATTTACGGAAGGTTTGACTCAAAGAGGAAAAGTGACAAAATGATGAATTGGCACGAGGTATAATTTTCTTTTACAAACGTCATTGGTTTTGAATGCTTTTACAAGATTGTAAAATCTTAAATTTATTTATGGTCAAATACAAATTGTTAGGATTCATGTTGTACTCATTGCTTAAAATGTCAGTCTGGTATATGAACATTACTAGTATCATTGCCTAGTGCTTTGTAACTATGTCTGTGTAAAGATCTCAATGGCATTGCATCAATTTTTCCACTAATTATTAACCCAATGATGGCTGATAACTAATTTAACAGTTATTATAGATATTACATAACAGATACTGTATTACACTTCAGTTATGCATAAATGAGGCCGCTTGTCAACTCTGCATCCACAGACCTGCCTTAGTGACGAGAAGGGAAGATCTCTTTAATCTCTCGAGGCAGGTTGTCAAGGACTGCAACCAACAACTGAGTCAGATAAGCAGTACTAGCAGGTTTGTTTTGACAATCACATCTTAATAAGTATGCCATTGGGCTTGGATGCTTCATATTATATTATATTGTATTATATGCTGTACTTTATTTTTACCACAATTATTAAGAAGCTAGTTTAAGCATCATCACTTGGAAATACATATTGGGATGAGCTATTAGCTTACTAATTACCTGATTTTAAGATGATGTCAGTGTTAAAATTAAATCAAATTACTATGTTTTATTATGGGATTATATTACAAAACCTCCCCATTGACAAATGTTAGCATAAATTACAACTCCTTGCCTAATTCTGGAATTTTTGTTATTTTCTGAATGTTCGGTTATTTCCAGAAATGAAGAAGCCGTGAATTCAACAGTCGACTGTCCCAACGGCGCAGCCATCAAGTCTGAGACAGAAAGCGACAAATAACCGTCGCGTTGACAATCATTGACAGTTTCGGTCCAAGAAATATTTATTCTTGCTCGTGTTTACGTCACACGTTAATGAATCTTTGGGAATGGCTAGCATCATTTGTTATTTTTATTGCAATCACAATTACTTTGAATCTATTTTAGAATTTTATTTCAGTGCACTTCAATTTGGTGGGCAACTACTCTCATATCAATAAAGGGATTATATTAATATATCTCACTCTTTGCTAGATATCGAAGGCTATCAAAACCCGATGACCGTACTCAACACGACGTAACGGTTCACTTCTCGAGCATGTTCTGTCGCTGCTCAAATGGTTCATGTCTGCTTTCTGGCTGCACTGCAAAAGCAATCCAAAAATAATAACATTTGTCAGGGGGAAGTATGTAGCAACATATTTTCAAATGGCAGGCAAAGCTAGGCAAGTTCATTTTGGGGATTTGTGGTACTTGAGGGTTGCTGGTATTGCAAGCACTTTGGCTCAAAGCACCATGTTCTTTGGTGGCATTACACTGTTGTGCTTGAAGTTCAGCTCTCTCACCTAGGTATTTTACAAAACTCTGAGAATCAAACCTATGCCTTCTTTTGAATATGATCCATGCATTGCTCAGGAAGGCTGATGTGACAATTTACTTGTGCTTGTAAGATTGCTTCTGAAGCCCACATAGCACGACTTTCAATGCAACCCTCCATGAATGTATTTCCGACATGGCTAAATAAGTGCACAAGAGAAAAAAGAAACATTTTGTTCCACAGAGGTAGGCCACATCATAAATGTAATTTCCTAAGAATCCAAATTTTTGGATAAAAATATCTGATTTGAGATAAAAAATAAATCCGAACGACCACAATACGAGCGAGACATCCGACAATAGTTAAGAGAGGATAAAGTCGATGCAAACGCGTGCAAACTCGTGGCGTCGTGAAAAGTGACGAGAATAAAGCACAACTCCTGGCACGCAATAAGAAGAGAAAAGATGACAAACAAATGCTGAAAGATTCGAGTTGATTGTTTTTGGAAGTGCTGGCACTAGTCTGGTTAAATAACTGTCGAACAACCACGGTCTCGCATGATGTCGTTAAACTCCGATTAATCGATAAACGTCTGCAATAGGAAATAACTTAATAATTTTTTTAAATATAAACAATTGGAAACTATAAAAAATCTGCATGATGAGACGAACGCATCACAAGTTCAGCCATTTATGCTTGTTCAAGGGAGCCGTCAGAAGTTGAAAGAAAATAAAAATAACATGCAAGCACGAAATAAAATGCACTGAAAGCACGCGAGCCAATAAAAGGTCGACCTTCTGAGCTTCTGCTTGTCTTGGATCAGGAATAAATGGTTATGACTTCCCTTCCACCTCCTCTGACCATCAACACCCTGTCCAATCCTTCTGTCAAAACTTCCAGGTACTCCATGTCTGCAGAAAACAAATTGTTTTATTGCATTTAAGACATTAATTAGGAGTAAATTTAAAATAAATTCATCAAATCAGTGGCTTAGATTCTGATTGATGTTAGTAACCCATTGGGACATTCTGGTTGAGAAATCAGTTTAATAGCAAATTCAACCATAGAGATTGAGGACTTTAATGTGGAAAGTGGTTATGAATCAAGCAACCAAATAATAATTATAATAATAAAAAAGACCATCAAGTTATTAACACTTAATGGTGTCTTAAGTCAGGATTAATAGGTGTTGTCCCAATAGATGTTTAAGGATTTTTAATAACAGAAGCTTTAGACATGACTTATATTCATGATATTAAATCAAACTACAAAATTAGAAAATAAAAAAAACTTGTTAACATAACTATTAAGTGCTAAAAGGTGAAAGTGAAACTATAAAAACCAACAGTTTTCCTCGCCAGATGATGACTTTGGTGGACCAGGAAGGTTGAGAATCACCAGTTGGGCATCGTGGGACTTTTCGACGATGACTTCGTTCAATCGGACTGCCGTGTGCATCCTCCTGACGTTCTGCTTGTCTCTGTTATCAATCAATCGTAAATCAATCAGCAACCAACTGATAATAATAATAATAATAAATCAACAAATGCGACAATGATAATGATGATGATGGTGGTGATGGTGATGATGGCATAATTGTGATTACAATGCCCGAAACTCACGGCTTGATGCTGAGCAGTTCCTCATTGAAATCATCTCCCGCCTCCTCAGAAGCATCAACTTCACTCCAACTGTCAGAAAGTTCCTTCTTCTCTTCGCTCAACTTCGACTCAAATTCCGCGTCCGCCACGGCAGCCGCGTCGTCCATCATCTTCTGGGGCTGAAATGTTTTAGGAATTAAGAATGATATTCTATCAAATAATTTAATATTTTAATTATTTCTTGTCATTAATGTTAATTAATCAATTAATATAAAAAGCAATTAAACAAAATAGAAATATTTGCGTCCACTATTAATGATTTAATTATAAATTTGATGAACATAAACCTGTAACAACAATAAAATGGAAATCATAACATTGAGGCCTACATTAAAAGCGAGAACTGTGCAATGTACGGTCATTTTATAAACCAGTTTTTGACATAAAAACCATCTTTTAAATGAAAAATGGCCACTTAAAAATCAAAAATGGCTGATTAAAATTTGAATGCAAAGAACATCGAACCATATTTCTGAGCCTCTTCTTCTTTAATCTCATCTCCTTCATCATGGCTGATCTTTGTTCCATGATGAGAGCTCTCTCGTAGGTGTAAGCTCTGATGGCACTGTCTGGCTGGATTATTTATTTATTTAATAAGAAATTAATTTATTATTCCAAACAAATCCTGATAAAAAGATACATAAAATGCAGATTATTTGATATCCAATCACCAACCATTATTAAATAAAAACAAATAAATTATTGCAATTGGTCAGCCAGTTGAACAGCCAATCACAGTACAGCAAAGAATTTCACCAACCAATGGCACAACAAAGACTTCTGCTCTTAATCTCAAATGATACAAGAACTTCTGAAGGTCGAGTCTGATTTGTTCAATGTTGTCCTCCATTTCTACAAAAAAGTCAAGCAATGCAGCTGTCACCGAAATTCTAACAGCAATTCTGGCATAAATAGAACATGGTAGCCATTAATTTTACAATATGATAAAGTAAGAATTCAATTTTTTTAAACACTTTTCAAATTATATTGCAAAAACCAGAAAAAGATTATTAAGGAATGCCAATGAGAAATCCCCAATGATAAAGAACAATTCAAATATCAAAGCACATACGAAAGCATTTGCATAACAATGGACATGCTGTTATTGAATTTATTTGTGATGATGGCGATGACGACGATGATTGGTGATGACGACGATGACGTTGACAAAGAAGATAACTTTTGCATACGGGCAACGGTGAATATCCTCATGGTGCAAAGCTTCCAAACTTTGTGTTGAATCAACAGGAAGGGAAGGAGCATCAGGAGACCTCCGTCATCTGTTTGACCAATCAATTTAAGGGCAACAACATGTTAAGTAATGCCCCAAGTTAGTTAACAGCAACACGTGATGAGTTCACGACAATCAGATAGCAAGCGACCTCTGCTAGGGGGCAGATGAATTAAGAAGTACGTTTGCATCTATTGCGATAACCTTGGCACTCTTGGGCTAGACAAACAGTAGATTTATTAAAATAATTATAACTTAATAAATATTATCAATCGATCAATCAAAAAGTAAATTATAAAGTAACGAGTTGTTTCCAAGGATACGGACTATCCACCATATGTCTATGGTGCCAATCAACTTGTCCGTGTTCTCTGGAAACTGGTCGATGCCTTTGGCTATGAGGGCTGCCAGTTGTGCGTTGTTGATGTTGCGCAACGTGTCTGGAACAAAAAGGACATGCTTTTGAGAACAATGAACAATGATTCAATTGTTCCATGTTCACACTGTGTTGTATTGCATACATGCTGGACTCAAAGTGTCCGGTAATGTTCTGGTCATTCCCAACTATGCTATAATTAAAATATACCTCACACAATTGCAACCATAAATACTGCAAAACGTTTGCAATATAAACTTAGCAGTACAACAATGGTTACAATTTCATCTTGTTCAAACTAAAACAATTCCACCTATTTTCATGGCAAAATGGACATTTTCTTACTTTCAATTTCAATATAGCTTCAAAATCAGAATAGCATCACAAGTTCTCAAGTCACAAGTAGTTATTAAGTTAATGAAACACAAGTCATGATCATAAGATCCATAGATAATTTAATTATGCAAAGGTGACTGACCAATGAACACTTTGTACGACTTTTCATCTTCGTCGTGTCTCCACCCGTGCGGCCATCCGAGCATGACGGTATTGTGGGTCAAGCCTCCCACTCCTGCCCCTTGAATCCTAGTCAGAATCATAATCATCACCTTCATCACCACAGTCATCATCTTCATCATCACAAAGGCAACAACATGACGACAAATTCAAAAAGTATGATTTCATTATTTTTTTCTAACATGATACGCAAGGTAAAGAACAAGAAGCTGCAGGAGCATTGCATGTTCAATAGGAAGCACATAAAATAGTAACAAAACCAACAGGTAGCAGAGCCCTTGAATCATGTTGTCTGCGACAATGACCTCGGCGAACCCTCTTGCTTTCTCCTTCTTCATCAGTTGTGACAGCGTCTGCTTGGCTGCCTGAGCATCTGCAAACTTCTCAGAATATTCTCCTTCGATCACAGACCCAACCAATGTCAATCCTTTGCCTGATGAAAAGTGCAGGTCAGGAATGGGCAAATTATTCTATTTTTTTAGAATATTTAACATTTCTTATATCTTAAAAATTTTTCTTCTCCAAACAAGAGAAACTTAGCTTCTGTGAATGCCAGATGCATCGACGATGCTTATCATTAAAGGCCGATCGACACGAATAATTAATGAAGTCGTTCTGATTGATTAAACGATTGCACAGCACATTTGCATATTATATTATTAGACTGCAATGATTAAGAACCTCGAGCAGCCTTTTCAAAGCACTATAAAGTCGTAATTTTATGTTAAGTCACAGTTGTTAATAATATTAATTAATCAATTGATCAACAGATAAATATATCATTGGTCAAGTTATTCCAACCTTCCTTGAGTTGGCTGGAAAAGGTCAACATCTTCCTGTACTTTGGATCGAGAGTGTCCTTCAACTTGATGAGGATCAGAAGCTGCGGCCTCCAGTTCTTGACGTGCGGGGGACCCTCTTCCAGCCTCAACAGGGCGAATCGGGCCGCGGACATGGCGAGCCCTCGGATGCCGTCGCCCCATTCCTTCTCGGCCCTTACAGAATCGTTTTTAACCCCGTTAATTTTATTAGTGGTATAATATTAATAATAATAATAATCGTCATCATCATCACCATCATATTGCAATGTTAAACAACGCTAGTAAGAATATCACTTTAAATTTTTTTTAATTAATTAGTAAATCTGAAAATCATATCATTGAAATAATAATTATTAAACTTAAAATTAACATTAAAATTAATCTTTTTTTTTACATAAAATGAAAGTGAAACTACCCCTTGTATTCGATATACTTGTAGATGAATGCTGCTATGACGATGGCAACGATGGCTATGTACCAACACGTCATCAACATGAGAGTCATGCACAAAACAACTCCAAACAGCGACAAACTCCTGCAACAACGTTTCACGCTCAAAGTTAATTGTTTACCAAACTTTATAAGTCCTATATTTGGAAATTGACAATGACATCTCCAATGATGTAATGACTGATGATGATGATGATGATGATGATGACGACGATGATGATAATGATGGTGGTAGTGGTCCAATAACAGTAATAATAAAGATGACAATTACAATGATAACAAGAGTAATATCATTATCATCATGTGGATCCAATTATAAGGTAGATAATATCATAACAACAATACAATTAAAATTTAGAAAAATCCATATTCAACTTTCATGTATTTTTGAATGAAAACTTGCTTGAACTTTGATCACAAATATTGATTGAAATATTTAAGAATGATTGAATTCCACCAACCAATGGTAGAATTTGAATCTTGGTCTCCAGTTTGGAGTTCTGAGTATGGTTTGTAGGGCACAAGCAAGATTAACAAATCCATAACACATCAAGAAGAACCTGTACAGATGATTTAAAAACGAAATTTATAAATCATCATTTATTGACAAAATTATTAAAAAAATAATCATTTGCAAGCAAAACTATAAAATAGAGTTTAAAAATTGAAAGAATTGTAAAGTCAACAAGTCCCACAAACTAATGCAAACATCTGATGTGTGTGTGGCCACACAGCTCACCAAATTCATCTCTAATTGCAAGACACAATAATGATACTCATTCAAATACCTTAATGATACTTAGGCAAACATTCTGAGAAACAAATCAATACTACCTACTTAGGGCACTTAACATTTATTATTAATGTTATTATAATTACTATCATTATTATTATTATTAATTTATTATTATTATTAACAACCCATGACATTATTGTGATGGCAATGTTTCAAAAAGCAATCATTTAAAGTAAATTTATGAGCGTTTAGACTGGCAAGAACTAACTCAGAGATGACGGGCGATATGAAGTTGTCGATGTTTGCAATTAGGATGCCAATCTCTGCAATGAGACCCGTCAGGATGAGTGCCCTGACCGGCTCCCCCTGTTTCGTTGTCACGGAGAAGAAGTTGAGGAAGGGGATGACGCCGTCGGCCGCTATGGCTTGAAGCAGACGTGGTGCGCCTGGGAATTCAATGAGTCACGGTTTAAATGAGAGGCACATGAAATTATGTGCAAAATTATTGGTCGTTTACTGGATATTTGTGAAAACAAATTGTAAAATGACCATATGGAAACTGGAGCCACTTGGATTAAATTGGAGATTAATGGTGAAAAAAATTAATTTTAAAAAATTATCAAAAATGAAAAACAACACTCAAGTTGGAACATTTTAGAAATTAAATAAAATGAAAATTTGACTGAAAATCCCTCTTTGAGTTTCTAATGTAAACATGGTTCGGATGTAATGTCAAAGATACAATGTTGATAATGAGGCAGTGATAAGAATACCATGATGATAATGATGCAAAGATGAAGATGCTATGATGATAATGATAAAATGATAAGGATACAATGCCAAGGATGCAATGGTGATTACAATAACAAAGATACATGCCGACAAGACTTTGCAAAGCAGCCCCACAAGTGGACAGAAATGCCCCCACATTGACCACCCAGTGACTCGGCCAAGCCAAAGTGGCAAGGATCAGCCCTCCTCCGATGCTCTCCCCAAACCTAAATAACGAATATTGGTTATTAATAATAAGTATTACTTGCGATATAATAATAAACTAATTTATGCTCACTTATCTCTGAGTAGATGTCCTTCAACACAGCCAGCAATGAGCAAGACACTGGTGATGTCTTAAAAGTTCTTTAAGGAAGAATTAGCCCTTCTAAGGTTTACTAAACCAATATTATGCGATAAACCAAAGGTATGATGATTTTTTTTACGTTAACATAAAATGTTTATGTTTTAACAGCATTAACTAATAATCAGTGATTATAAAATCATCCACATTGAGTGATACACTCAAGCCACCTATCAACAACAACAACATGAACAGTAGGATACACATTATTGATGTCGTGACAACTGCTCCAATGGTTCCCTTAGGAATGGATTTCTGAGCATCAGACAAGTCACCAGATCTATTAGAGCCTGACATGAAGCCTTTATTGCAAAATAGACGAACATCTTTAAATTATGAATATTTAAATTATTTTCAATTATTATAATTTATGTAAATTATGACATCATGAATGCACGTTGCACTCGAAGATGAAAAGAAAAACACACAAAATCGCATTGCTCAAAATGTTTCTAAAACAAATATATTATAATAAATATTAACACGAATCACAAAAGATAATTAAAATGAACGATTCCCACGAATGAACTTCACTAGCACGACGAACGTTAAGACGTTTGCGCATGAACGTTCACGAGGATGACTCACCGGTGACGGCCGGGAAGAGGATTCCGATGAGAACGAGAAAGTTCGACGTGAGGTCCGACAACACGTCCCCCTTGGACTTGTCTCCCCTCTCGTTGAAACCCACCCTGTCACCGTCGTTATTGTATTTCGACCAGGTTTGATCTGAAATGCCGTGAAAAAATTAGTTAATCATTAATATTTAAGTTGCAGGACATGTCAGAACAAATTAAAGAACATTTGAGATGCTTTAATATATTTAATACTTAACGATCAAATATGGTTATGATCACCACTGATGGCACTAATAATAGTGCTTGTGCATTAGTAATTGTTCAAATTCGATAAAATATTAATAAATAAAATTAAAGAATAATAATCTATTCACAATCTCTACCAAAATTATTACCATTTGCAATTAAAAAAAAATATCGGAAAAAGATGCATCGAAATGAAAATCACAGACTTTTAAAAATTCCGCTCGCAAGTCCGGGTATTCCAGGCTTGACGAGAACGTCGTTGTTTTTGAAATACTTGCAGTCGTACGACTCGGCGTCGCTTTGATTGACGCCGCAGTACAAAACGAACAGGTGGTTGTTGGGGTCGCTGAGGTTCTTGAAGCAGGATTCGATCGGCACCACGTCGTGGGACATCAGCCGATCTCCTATCAGACAAATCCTTAAAAAGCACGTTTGGTTATTTAATCATAAACAGATTGCATTTCAAAGCATTCAATTCATCTTTGAAAACGATCGGAAAGATTAACGACATCGTTTTGTAAGTCAAATGTTGAAACGAGTCAAACCAAATTGCATCTTACTACAATCAATCAATCAACCTCGGGCCTCTGTCAGGACTGGCTACGAAGAATCCGACGTAGATGCTGATTATGGAGCAGATGACGCAGAACAGGGCCAGGACGGACAACTTGCTGACGAATCGAACTCCGATGAGAACCCAGAGGAACATGATGAGGAAGAGGATGGAGCCGTAAATTCTGTAATTGTTGAAGGCATTCGACGGGTCCGAGGGAGGCCTGAAGATGGCCGCCTGAGGAACCATGTATTGCTGTACAAAGAACAAAACAAGAAGTCAGAAATCCCCGACATAAAGCATCAATTTAATTAATTAATTAATTATTATAAATAAACTCAACAACCGACCAGAAATATTTCTACAGCTCCGACGACATAGAGGGCAGCAGCGACGGCAGTCCCCAAGTAGAACAAAACCCCGACCGCTCCCCCGAACTCTGGTCCGAGCGCCCTCGATATCATGAAGTAAGACCCTCCTCCGGCAACCACACCATTGGTTGCTATGGCACTCATCGATATTGAGGTCACGATGGCCTAATAAATCATTTCTCGATGATAGCACTAATTGTCTCGTTATTTGCATATTTAATTTTATCATTTACATGATTACTGCAAACGGCTGTTTGCGGTGTGGTCTATAAAATATGACCTAACAAAAAAGAAATGTTCAATAATTAATTAATAATTAATTGAAGAAAACTCTTAAAAAATGAGTAACAAGTCTAAAAAAAAATAAAAAACAATGGGACCATTCAGAAGTTATGAATCATGAGACTAACTATGACCGTCCAACTACGATTGTCCTCGGAATGAAACTCACGCAAAGGCAGCAGAGCATAACAATGATGAGAGCCTGCAACCAGCCCGCCATGCCGATCACCCAAGCGTAACGGATGAAAAAGATGATGCCGAAGATGTTTTGTATGCACGGGAAGTACACGCCCATCATGGTGCCCAGCTTCGTGTTCTGGCGATTTGACGACAATTTCGAACGATTAAAATCCAGATTTATTAAAAACAATAATATGTAAAACATGGCATGTTTCGTTGATTATAATGAATAGATAGGATATTAATTAACTTAAATCAATCGTTAACTTATATGCAATTTGCAATTTGAATGTCATCGAACGTCGACCGACCCTAGGCGCAGGCTTCTTGACTTTCTTTCCCCCTTCCTCGTCGTCACTCAACTGGGGCACGATTCCCCCCTCGTAGTTGGCCAATCTGTTGATGATGCTGGACACGAAAGGTCTTTGTTGAGATTCCTCCTGCATTGAGATTCGCCTTGCGTTAAATCACGATTGAAATGATTGCATTTTGATTATATCGATCTGCTGCACTCCGTACCTCTGGTATGGAATTAATTTGAAATCAAAGTAACCTCAAATAGGGCCATTTGCTTGTCGGGATCATCTTGGATGTCAACGAGGATCGATTTGTCACTCTCCACCGTCGTGAATGTTTCCCCTGTTTTGGTTCCAACAAATATTAAATTAATTTCAATCCTATTTTGCATTCTTGTTTATTATTCTTTATTACTGCCCTTTTTCAACATTTACCTATTACTTGTACATTCTCATTATTTTGATAATCAGTTAAATAGCTGCTCTGTCTCAACATGGTTTGTTAATGATGAATATTTCAAATAAGTGAATCACAAGATAATAAATCTGAAAACTTGAAACTATAATTAAAAATAATGCTAGAAAGTGCAAAATGAAACAAATAGAAATAAAGCATCAAAATTCAAACATTGGTCGTAAAATAAAGAAAAATAACCACAACTAAAAAATTTAACTCCAACATCTATGACGACATGGATCACATAACTGCGCAACAAAACTCCTACATTTGACATTAATCCATGATGAATAATTGCATTAATATAATGATGAGACCCAGTTAATATTATGTGCTAATTGCTAATAAATGAGATCAAAAACAAAAATTCTGGTATGGGCTACAGCTCACCATCAACTCTTGAGTAACCTGAACCTTCATTGATGGCATAAATAAAAAAACAATTCTAAACTGAACAGCTTAACACAAATTAACACAATCAGAAAATCTGGCACTAAATTAACCCTCTTTAATGGGACTTAATTTTGCAGTTAACAAAATAATTAGCATGTATTTTATGTATATAACGTTTAAACGCTGTAAATAACGGTTTTATTGTCAATTATATAAAATAACTCTAAAGGGTCAAATAATTAGCAAGTAATGTACAAACGTAAAAAAATCTGTTCATGTAGCTTAATAATACGCAAATATTCCAATTTTTATAAGAGATAAAAACACCTTTGAAGTTATCGACCTAAATTAATTAGCTAACTTAGAAATCATTATCACTCAAATCAGAGTCATTACTAACTCACCGTCAACATTTCTGGAGCTAATCGAGGTTATGGGATTAGCTGCTCCATAATTATTTCCAGTTGAAACATTCGGAGGACTTGAATCATTTATTATTTTTTCATCCTCGTCGGTAAAGAGCTTACCTGACATTTTCTTCTTTCTAAACATGTAACCAGTTCAAGCGCAACAACGAAAGCATTCATAAGCAAAACAAAATTCTCAATATGGTCAGAGGAAGGGCTGTGTATTTTGATTGATGTAATAAATTTCAAATGAAATAATTTATGGCATATCCATGTATTTTTCGTCACTGCAAGTAAGTTACTTTAAAGACATTGGACCTTTCATTATCAGCAGTGAGAAAGGTAACTACACCTGTCGACAGAAACAATCAAGCGGAATTAATTAAGATTGGCTCGCTTTTATTTTAAAACATCAATAATAATTTCGAAAGTTGACAGCACTTTTTTCCAGAAAAAATTACTCATTGGAAATTAAATATCTTGTGGAAAGCTAGCACTTCAATTTTTTTGAACCAAATGAACCAAAACCCATAAGATTAGAGATGTCGTCATCATTTTGATCTTCCTTGTCATCAGATGGAGCTTCACGTTTCTTTGCTCTTCTTTCTTTCTTACGAGCTTTTTGTTCTTCCTCCTTATCTTCTAACTCCTTCACTCTCTCTTGAAGTGAAAATGATTTTATATCTTCCTTTCCTTTCTCAGCCTTATTCTTCTTGTGCATTTCGAATCTTTTCTTTACCTGATCCAAAGTTGATCGCTCCACCTTCATGGACATTCCAAGATTTCTCTGATGATTTTTGCCATTGATATGGTCGAGAAAGCTGACGCTGTCCTTAACAAGACATTTGCAAATATCGCAGAAGTATCCTCCAAGATTAGATCCTTCAGATGTTTTGTTAATTATCTGAGACTTCCCGATTTTAGAAGTGAGATCAACTTTGAAATTTCGGGCTTTCAGTAATTCACGTTTCTCAGGAGAACCTGTTTTTTCATCAACTTTTGAGCATCTGTCCTTCGCCAGTTTGCTATACTCATCACGATCCCATTTCCTCCTATGATCGTCTGGTCGGAAGTTAGATGACATTGCTGTGTTTGATTATTACCTTGATGAGATGTATAAAAATTAAAGATGTTATATCAAGTAAGCGGGTTTCAATTTGCGCTATATCCGAAGTACGACTACCCTTACCAAAGATTATGCATATATTACATATAATTTAATTTTTTTTAATTATGAGATGATATTAAATAAATTAACTTGTGATTTAATCATTTGAAATAAAAATTAAAAATCTAAAAAAAGATTTAAAATAAATTGGCAGAAATAATAGGTTGATAAGTTCGGTCTCACAAGTCAGGTCTCAAAGTAATATCGTTTTTCCCCGAAATTAAGATACTGTCTAAATTTTGTTCCAAAAATAGGAGTTAGGGCTTATAATCGGGAGTGTCTTTTATCTGAAAAGGATTATAGGAAAATTATGTGCTGCCTTTCGATGGGCGCAAGGTTCTAAAAGGCACATGTATGTAATCTTTAAAAACTCATTTGTTTAAATTTGATCTTATTTTAACTGTTATTTCATGTTACCTTGCGTTCTTCTTTTTCCTTTTCTGTCTATCTTATTGCCTACTAATTTTGATTGTATAGATAGGGCTTGTGATTGTTAGAGCGCCTTGACATCCTTTTGGACATTTTCTCACTTATGAATATTTGTGTAAATTAATAAATGTATTACATGCAGGAAGGGGCGTTGAAAGGAGATGCAAATCAAAGTGCTGACTTGTTTTCGCATCTTAAAAAGCAAAAATAATTATTTGTTAGGAGTCTGCTACTAAAAGCTAATAGCTCATTAGCTATGTAAAATTTCACGAAGAAAAACAAAGTAAAAGTTTCGTTAGGCATATATAAACATGAAAAGGAAAGTAGTCGTACTTTTTTTTTTCTTTCAAGAAGGCGAACTATTAAATATTCTATTTTTTAGTAAGCTCAAATTCCATTTCAGTAAGATTGTCACGATACTTGAGAAATGCAGAGGAATGTAGGAAGACATTCATCAGGGAAGATCACCAAAACCTTTAGAGAAGTATCTACAAAATTTCACTCACTATACCAAAACTGTCTTTACCTAAATTGCCAAGATTCCATGGTTGGCTGGAAAATTAACACCGTTTTAATTTGGTTAAAATATCTAATCCTCCGAATAATTAAAAAAAGCAACAAATATTAGTTAATTGGAACTAGTTCTGAAACAAAATAATACATAGTTTTGCCATCGTTAAATATATTTGATTTCACTCCTCTAGATTTGATATTATCGCTTCTGTTTACATTTTATTGGGAGATGTCATACCAAGTAGATGTGCTTTCGTAACATAACACAAATATGTATCGCTAAACCGTATTACTATTGAACCGTGCAAACTATTTCTTAAAAAATGAATCGCGAATTAGCTGAGCTTGTTACATGAGATTACTTACGTTAACATATTAAGGAGCATTAATAATAATCCAACGTTGTGAAAGTTTGGCAATTGCTTTTGTAAGATCGCCTAGAATATATTATAATAACACAAATGAATTACGACCATTAGATGATTATATAAAATAACTTTAATATTAAGAATTTGGCCTAAGTTATGAAAACATAAGATGATATATTGGAAGATGATGTCTGACCAAATTTTACAAAACATTTATGTTCAGAGTCGACCAGATGATCATAGGAGGAAGTGGGATTTGGAAGAATACAGCAGATTGGCAAGAGATAGATACAAAGATGATGACGAAGATGATGATGACAAGTCTGACAGAAGACCGGGTTCCCCAATAAAGAGGGAGATGCTGAAACCTCGAGATTACAAAGTAAATTCCTGATTATAAATGTTTTTAAAAAATGTGTTATTTTCTGAAAGTATTGTAATGGATTTGATCATTTCATTTATGTAATTTAAATTAATATAATTCAGGTTGATTTAGATTCAAGGCTTGGAAAATCTCAAGTAATAACAAAAACAACCCCTGCCTCACAACTTGGAGGGTACAAATTTGTTTCATTATTTCCTTATTCAATTCTTGATCTTTAATGTTGGAGCATTGACCCCGTGCATGCATTTTTATGTGTTAATATATTATAATTCGGTTTATATTTTCCAGGTATTATTGCAATGTTTGTGACTGCATTGTCAAGGACAGTATCAATTTTCTTGATCATATAAATGGAAAAAAACGTAAACACTTTTTATACGAATGGATTCAAGTGATTCTCCTAAACAAATTTCAAAACATTTATTGGAGTCTTTGAATCTTTCAAGATCAGAGGAACCTGGGCATGTCGATGAAAGTTGAAAGATCAACACTGGAACAGGTGAAGAAAAGGTTTGAAATGAACAAAAAGAAGAAGGAAGAACAAGCCAAAACTTATTCTCTCGAGGAACGAGTGAAGGAGCTGAAGGAAGAAGTTGGTTTTTTTTTTAAATTCTTTTACCATTCTTTCATATTTGGATGTTCCTTCTAAGCTTGGTCTAATTAAAATGTTTCAATTTTATAAGTTTCATCGGGATCTGGTCCATCTTTCTACCTGATTTTAACCAATTATAATTGAATCGAGTTATTCGCCAGGCATTAAGCACTTTCAGCATTACTGAACATATGATTTGTTCAATCAGGAAGAAAAACAAAAAGCTTATAGGAAAGAAAGGAGGTTGGAAAAGAAAAGAAAAGCACCTTCTGATGACGAACAAGACAAGAATGATGAAGTTTCAAATCTCATGGGATTTGCTTCATTTGGATCAAGCAAAAAAAAGTGAACTTTGGATGTCAGGGATTGAATTAAATGCTTCTTTATCGCATTAAATCACATTATTAGTTGGATTTTGTTACTTTTTTGAGGATAATTTATTAAATTAAAAAGAAACAAATTGATGTTAGAATCTCTTCAAAACTGTAGCATTTTATTCAATTTTTGTCGAGCTAAAAAGGAATTTTGTTTACAAACATTCTACAATATACAACAAAATCTATTGCAGATTGTAAGTTACACCTCAAATAGATTTGTGAGGCTTTCATCCATATAACATAGGATGTTTAAATTAGCATGCAATTTGCATGTCCAAGTTGGAGAGATTTTGAATAAGTCAGCCTTTGCTTAAGTTTGCTTAGATTTTTGAAATAAGATTTGGATTTGAATGAAAGAGCCTTTTGATTTTGTTTCAGAGAGTGAGGGCTAGATTTTTAAAAGGTCCAGGTCAGATGAGTCTGCCAAACATATCGAGTCAGTTTTTGCCAAAACATTTTGGTCTAAGCTCCTTGCTTCCTAAAAGCAAACTGAGCAGATGCTTTTTAGTAACAACTCTTATAATGCGCAAGTTTCAAATAAATATCTAATGATAAAAAATGACCCCTGCAAATGCAGAGCTCATGGAAAAAGAAGCAGGTGGCAAATAACAATTTGGCAATTATCATTAACAAGATTGTCCCAGAGGTGCAACATCCACAGAAACTTTGTTCATCAAAACATTAAAATCTCTGAAAGGGTTCCCCCTTGTGAACAATCTGATTTGAAGCATATATTCTTTTTTTAGGCTTAAATTCTCCATGGTTCTCCTGCCACTTAATGGCAGCTGAACTTCTTAGTTCCTCAATTTTTATTACCTGCAAAAAATAGCATCGGTACTTACATTTCAATAATTTCATTATTATGTAATATTTCATAAATTCAAATATTGCCAAAAAAACACGAAAGTCATAAAACATATCTTGAAGCCATTGAAGAACTTATAAATCAACTTGCCAAGGTGCCTGTGAAGGGAGTCACCGCCTATTGGTGATTGTATGATTGGAATCACTGAATTGGTCATTCCAATTAATTTCAGACCTTTTGCTGCCCAGTTCGAAACCTGGGTCGTTAAATTTTGTTCTTCACCGACATGTTTGCTCAAAAGTCCTAATGTGAACTTTTCTTGGAGAAGTTCATGATATTTACTGAGTGCCAATTTTGTCGAGTTGTTTTGAATAAAGTTTTCTTATGAAAATAAAAGCCTCTCTGAATTCTGTGAGGTTAGAGACAAATTTGTGAAGGTCACTGTCGTTGATGACACGAGAATAGTCAATGTGCTAGACATATAATTACAAATTGCCAAAGCTTAATTATGTATCCTTGAGAAGCACTGACAACCACATCTTGCAAAAGAACCATCTGACAAAATTTGTTGAAAAATGATATTTGACTGTAAATCAAATCACCAACATCATGCACTCCTAAAACAATGTTTGTATCAGTGAAAAGCTGTGAACATTCCTTCAGCAAGTTAAAACTGATTATGTCATGTGAGTGTCAATGGGGAAGACAATCAAGTACTGCCTCCAGAATAGCAGTGACATTGCTACCAGGTAGTAGAACCATTCATTCCATCTTGAAATTGCCATTGAACATGCAGCTCATTGAAACTCCCACGTGTCCCAAACATTTCGAAAGCATCCGGCACAGAAAAAGTGTTACAGAATTGAAGCTTATTGTTTGGGATGAATGCACAATGGCACATAAAAAGTTGCCACAGACTCTTGATCATTCATTGGAAGATTTGCATGGAAATATCAGACCATTTGGGAATGCAGCAATATTGCTTGTAGGAGACTTCAGACAAACATTACTTGTGATTGCTTGATTGACTTCAGTGAAATAAATTCTTGCTTGAAGTACTCCACTTTATGACGACACATAAAAACGTTAAAATTAACTATAAATATGTGTGCCCAGCTGCAAAATGGTCGATCAGCGAAAAGATAGCAGATGATCTGACCTAAGGTTGAATTTCATTGCCTCGTCATTTGTGATTAAGTGACATCAAAAGAGGAATTGGTTTAAAAAGAATTTCTCAATATTCTCAACCAATTATAAAATCCACAATTGGCTGAGTGAATTAGCTATTTTTGCAGCCAAGAGCAAAGACATTTCTGAAATGAACAATATTATTCAATCTGACATTCAAAGCAAGGCAGTTATGCATAAGTTTGTTGACATAATTGTTGAAGCAGATAAAGTGGTGAATTATCCAATAGAATTTTTGAATTCACTCGATCTGCCAGGGATTCCACCATATGTACTGTATCTAAAAAATCGGTGGGTTGATTATCATATTGCAAAATATCAACCAACCAAGGCTTTGCATATGGCTTGCATTAAAAAGTTAATGAGTAATCTCCTAGAAGCAACAATCTTGACAGGACCTTTCAAAGGTGAAGATGTCTTGATTCCTATGATTCCAATGGATGTGCCATTTCAATTTAAGAGATTGCAATTCCCAATTCGAGTAGCATTTCCGACCACAATCAACAAATCTCAAGGACAATCTTTAGAATTGTACAGTTTAGATCTAGGCACAGACTTCTTCCTATAAGGGCAATCATTTGTTATGTGTTCTAGAGTCCAAAAACATGACAATCTCTATATTAATACATAGAATAGAACAACCAGAATTATTGCATACCCAAAAGCATTGTGAAAATGTAAAATAAACATATTATAAAATGTGTGCTTTTTCATTTCTTTCCTTTTCAATTTAACCAGATTGAGCTACAGCAAAACATGGCCAGGTACAGCTAATTGTGGAATAAATTTAGAAATTTTTCTCATAAAACAAAAACCTCACTCTATGGAACTGGCATTATGCTACAACTGATCTCTGATGTTAGACATATTCGCACTCTTGACATATTATCTGACATTTGGATATTTATAATGAATCTTTGCTAATAATGCTTCAACTTAATGCACATTATATCCTGCATCCAATGTGCGTTGATGAATGGAGATTGAATTCAACTTTCTAGCTTTAGGAGACATCAGGGTGCATGTTTTCTTAAATTGTCACCATTTTGGGATCCTCCCTGCATTAAGAAAAAGTTCATCAGAAGAAGATGGTTTTAGACATACAGATTATACTGTTTCAATAATCAAATGCTGATAAATTAAATATAAATGTATATTATAAGGACTTTGCTATTAAATTGGATCCAAAAAAAAAGAAACAGATTTAGCATCAACAGCATTTAATTGGGAAGATGAAGGAATTCAAAATGAAATAAGAGGTGGGAACATCAGAGATTAATTTAAATATTACTCTTTTTGTACTTCATTATGAATGTTAAATCAAATCTGAGTCTAAATGCAAGATTGGTTGTGAAAGAATTCTTTCAACAAGATAGTAGAAATCATGTCTGAAGTGGAAGAGGCACTCAAACTCTTGAAAGACATTGCACACCAGACAACAATCTGGAACCATTGAAGAAAAGTTTCAAAAGCAGCCAGAACTAATCCAGAAAAAGATTTCAAAGCAAGATGCCATGTACAAAAAATGTCAAAATTTTCATTCCCAAATGTGGAAATAAAGGACACAATGCAACGACTGCAGACACATACAACCAGAATGCCATTTCTGCAAAATGATCATTTAGAAAAGGCATGTTTTAAAAAGAAATTCAAAAGAGACTGAAAAGTAAATTCAATCAATATAATTCTGAGCCACACCCCTTTCATTCAAACATTACAAATTGCAGACTTAAAGCTTTCGTTTGAGTTGGACAACAGAGTCAGATATTATTGCGGTAACTTTATTCACACACCAAGAACGCGAAACAACCAACAACAATGGAGAAAGGGCGGGGCCAAAAAAACATTAAAATAATAATTCGAACTATTTTAACAAAACAAGTTTTTAAACATAAAAACTCAACACCTTCTCAGTTTGTTAAAATCCACCGAATTACTATTTAAGTCCCATTCTGTCCTTCAGCATGTTCAGCCTCACTCCACCAACTGGTTTTGTCAAGATGTCTGCAACCTGAAATTCTGATGATACTCTTTTGACACACACATCGCCTTCAGTGACTTCCCGTGACTTCCGAAGGACAGGAGTGCCACAATGGAAAAACTGTCGGAGGCGGCCGAAACTGCTTCACAGTGGCTGTGGCAAAAGAGACAGCCAATAGCGTTGCTCCATAAGGCAACCAATAGCGAGGCTGAGAAGTACGACCAGGTAACCTCCCTCAACCAGGTCGGTGAAAGCCTTCTGAAAGGTCGGCGCACCGGTGCGAGAACCTTCTGAAAGGTCGACGCAGGTAGCATACCTCTATAAGACTGAAGCCGGTTGTCAGTTTTCACCGGTACTCGGCGGAGAGAGGAAAGGTGATGTAGGCTGGAAGGCGAAGACTTAAAGACATATCATCGGGTGCGGCCCAGCCCCCGAGAGCGTAAGGAGATCAGGGCCGAATCGCTTGAAGAAGGGGTCACTCCTCCGAGGATTCCCTGCTGGCGCTCCAACAAAGGAGTTTCTTGCATCTATCTATGTACGTTATCCGACAGCGAAATTGACAAATAAAATTACAAATTTAAAGAAAATATATGCTGATTCTATTTACCTTAAATTTTTCTTAAATTGGTTTATTTTAATATGTATTTTAATGGTTCATTGTTCAGGTCGACGATAACTTAAATCCTTATGGACTAGTTCCTTTTAAAAATTGCGTAGGAGCTTCTTTACAACTTTTTGCCATGGCAGGTTTTAGAGGTGGGGGTTTTTAATGTTCCGGTTAATCTAAAAATGTGGCGGAAGCATATTTTTTTACATTGACAAAGTCATAAAACTTTTTATGTCGAATTGCCGCAAGTTTTATTGCTCGATCTATTAATCTTTTAGAAGTCACTTAGACGTTTTTTTTTAATCGACCCAACAAGTGGATTACCATTTTCATTATTAAATCGTTATTTATTTTATAAACAGAACCTAAGGCTCTTCATATTTTGGAACATAAAGGGTGTGGTAAGTATGAATTTAATGAAGCTGCTCTCACAAGAATCCTCCTAGATCTTGAGGTGAAGGACAGCAAAGTTATGATTGTAGCAGGAGTTGGAAGCAGTATGAAAGGAAATTCATTCCTGCTCAATGTCATGATGAGATACTTAAGATGTTATGATAAAGTGGGCTATCCAGAGATATGTGTACAGGTAATATTAATGTTGTCTTTGTTTAAAAATTTCACTTTGTTAGGTATTTTATAGTTTGAATGACTGCTTGACTGTCCTGTTTATGTTGTGTTCATTTACAAAGAGTCTAGTACATGGCCAGCTTGTAAGCAAGAGAACCTGATTTTATTAACAAACCCAATTATGGATATGTGTCCAAAAAGATACTCATATATCATGTTATATAATGGCACCTTCTTCCTGAGTAAGTCAGAGCCTTATCTATTGGGAGGTTTGGTCCTTCTATAACATGGAGTCAGTGGAGTTGTTGCTAGAGGGTTTCTGATGTAATTCCTATCTGCTTGGGCAAACACCACAAATGCTGCTCTTTTGTTAGGAAGAGGAAATGATGGTTCCTTATGAATTCATGGCCATCCAGATTCGAGTCCCAAAAGTGATTTCACTTTTCCCTTTCTCCAATCACTTGGAAGCTTGTTATTGGAATTCCTAGCCTAAGTTTCCGAAGCTATATTGACTGGAGATTGTCATGTGCCAATTTTGTCTTCTGTTGGTGATGGGTCAATTGTTTCTTGGCATCAATATTATAATTGTTAAAATGTATTGTTAAAACATGTTAAAATGACAATTCTATTTCAGGATTGGATGAAATTTTCTGATGAACTGTTGATGGCTTCCCATGGAAACACAGCAATCACCCTGTGACCAATGGTATTGTTATGTGGGATGAGCCATTCTATATGGAAACTTGGTTAGGTAAAAAGGTGGGTTTCTGTGATGCTTTTAGAGTATCGATAATCAGTCTGAATGTGTGGATAATTTGAACAACTTGGATACTTAACTGAACATGGTTTTGGTGAGCCAGGTGCTTTATAAGGCTTGTTTAATAAGTTTAGACATCAGAGAATCTCATTAATTTGAACAATAATTTGCATGGCATTGCCAGATCTGCATCCTCCTCATGGATGTTCAAGGTTTAGATAAGGACTCTTCAAAGTTGTTGGAGTCACAGAAGATCTTCCTCTTAAGCTCTCTTATTGCTTCTGTGCAGATCTGGAGCCCCAATTTATCAGAATTTGATATGATAGAGGATCTAAAGGTTTTTGAATTAATTTGCAAATTATAATGAAATGATTGCTGTTATTTAGAATATAATATTATATTAATTATTCGTTCTCTATAAGACTGGTCTTATTAGGAACATGATTCATTTTCTATTTTGTCTATAAATGTGTTTGTCATTGAACTAATGCTTTGTAGACTTGTTTATTAACAAAATATGGATAATTCTAATATAAGATATCATTCATTTTGAAAAGGTTGTAAAAATTGCCTGCAAACAATAATTGAGACATTAAAATTTAGATTTATGATTATTGTATTTCTTAATATACTGTATTATTTTAAACGGTAAATTTCTTTTCATTTCTCTTAAGCATGTGCTTGATTATGATAGTCTGGCATGGAAGACTCATGAAAAACTCATATTCCAGGTATATTATAATTTAGATGTTTGTGACTGAATGAAGTGGCAGTTGGGAGGATGGTGAATTTTACTTATTCAATAAGTAAAGACAAAATTCTCTTGTGTTCTGGTACATGTTGGGAGGGTCATCAGGTCTTGCATGTGGACTTTAATTCAATACATACAAACATCAATGTTTCATTGTTCAAGTAATGTTCAAGTAACTTGCAAAATATTAATATTTTGTATGAGATTATGTGACTAATTTGTTATGAATTGAAACGACATGAGAAGGTGGGTTTCAAAAAATATAATGTTCTCAAATTAAAGGCAACTTTCAATACTAAAGTATCATTTAGTAGTTCTATTGATGATTGAACCTGGTCTCTAGCATTTATTATGTACCACATTATGTAAGAATTAGTTGAGCTTGCTTGACTTCTAGGCATACGTGGTATCCATTGTTAATGATTAGGCAATAATTGTTTAATTTTTAAACATCTGCAAATATTGTTATTTTGGCTTTGCATCATCACTTATAAAATTACTTTACAGACTTGGTACATTCTCTTCAGAGACTGGTCTGACAAGAAATATTCATATTGGAGTTGTGAGTGGTGCAGGCTTCTTGCATGACAAAATTCAGGTCCAAAAAAATAAGAATTCATTAAATAAATTAATAAAATAAGTCAGTTTAGTTCGATGTGATTGATAAATATTTGTTGATAATGACTGATAATGGTTGGCAATTAACAATAAATCGACAAATTGTACATCCAATAAAAATTAAATATAATTAAAGAGTTGCTAACACAACAATATTTATATTAATTTTTGATTGTATTTATTTACTCTAAAATTCATCAGGAAACTTGGAAAAAAGGAGATCATCCACCCGAATTTCTGAGGGATGTTCATTGCTTCCTTATGCCAGATCCTGGCAGTCATGTTAAGAGTGAAGCATTCCAAGGGCATCTGTCAGATAAGGGTTATAACACTTGAAATGATCAAATAAGAAAATAGATTAACAATTAGAAATTTAATTGAGAAGTGAATTACTAAATGGAATATCCTTAGTTGATAATCAATGTATTTCAGGTATCAATCCAGACTTCAAGGACAACCTCAAGGAATTCATAGAGGATTTATTCTTCTCAATTCAGGGGAGGGTAATATTGGGCAAAGAATTGACTGGAAGGGAAATGTTTGAGTACATCAAGGTAATGATGCTTAAGAGCATGTTTGAATATAGTCATTATTTTGCTTGAATTTGTCTCTATGAAGGTACTTTATGGTCACATTTGTAGATTTTTAAAATTTGTTTAGGAAAAGTAATTTAATTGAAACCATATGATAGTTAATAAAATTTAATATTGATAATTATAACTTGCAAAAAAGGCATTATCTTAGTCAAATTTGACCTTACTGTTCAAAACTGGAAAAGCATTTGAATCGGTCACTCACTAACCAATTGTGAGAGCTGCTTTTTAACTCTAGCACAATCATGTGATATTTAACAAGGTTGCTTTGAGATAAATTATCGATACACAAGATAGGAGTAATCATATTATCACCATCACTGTCATTATAATCAGTGTGGTTACATAGTCATGTCAATTGGAGTAATGGGAAATTGGTAGTAATATATCTTTCCAGGTGAATTGTTGATGAATTTCACAGAGCCATTTATAAACTATAATAATATCTAATTGATTGTTGTTGGAATGATTGTTGTTTGAGGTTTTTGGCTGGATTAATAGAAAGAAATTGTTAATAATAAACTAATTAACAATTTTGCCAAACAGGCTTACTGTAACCTTTTCACAGAAACTGGAGAAAAAATTCCAAAGCCTGAAGCTTTTCTGAAGGTGATTATTATTTTAATTAATTAATGGATGCATTAAGTTGGTTTATTGATATTGTTTTCTTAATTGTTATTTCAACAAAGGCTACAGATGAAGCAAGTTGTATGTCAGCTATTGGTATTGCTGAAAATGAGTACAGGAGTCTAATGGATAAGGTTTGATGATGATAATAATAATAATGAACATAAATTTTAAGAAGTAATTTCTAATTGCTAGCAATTCTATTATTTGAACGACCCTAATTTGGATGACATCATTGATTCACATCATAAAAAGAGCTACAAAATTGCAATGACACTGTGGAGGTAAGATGTGATTTTTGATGAAAACGACTTCATAATAGTCAATAAGAAAGTACTTGTTCCATATACAATTTTAAGAATAATTATACCGAGCATTATCAGAGTTCTCAAGATAATTTTTTCTACAATGGCTCCAAATGGGTCTCAAGGCCACTGAGCTATTGGTGTTAGCTTTCCCTGAAATTGATTTATAGGGAAACATATTGGACAGTAGAGGTTCATTTGACCTAGGTTTTTATGGCGTTCAGTTGCAGACACATGCGAGCATTGAGTCACTGATTTTCACACAACAAGACTCTGGAGGATGTGAGTGAGGTTTGATATGGCTAGGGTAGATGTAGACCTGCTTATTGTTGTCATCGTATGGCAATGAAATTCTTGAGAATTGGTGATACATTTGAGATTGGCCAAATACATACAAATACATAAAAGAAATGGGTGGGGACAGAGCCTTGGGGTACTCAGCAGGATGTGGAGGCAGTAGATATGAGTTGACCGAACTATACCTGTTTCTTCTAACTCTGCAAACTTCAACTATGCGAGGCTCTCTTTGGCCTTGTTATGTCGATCACCTCCACCACACTTGCACACAGCGGTCATAAAGGTTCTGGTGGCTTCTTCAAATTGTGAGAAGTTTGGTTTGCAATTCATTTTACTTTGGGAGTTCTCCGTTGTCTCATTTTTTACAATGTTATGTATCTTGGCCAATGATTTGGCCCCATCATTCGGTGGATCATTCATGCTGGAGACTGATGGCTTTCCTATAGAGGCCTCTTGAGACTTCTGGCTCCTCACGTGCCAGATCCAGCCACTTCAGCAGCCTTAAACATCCTTGTCATAGCGTTTCTTCTCTCTCAGCTTGACAATCCAGTCTTGGAGAGGAAAGCATAGGTCGACCTGGCAACCACCCCCCTTGTGCCAACCTTGATGGAGAAGAGGTTTTTTCTGGACAACCTTCTTCTGTTCTTGATCAGGATAATGTCATCCACGAATGCAGAGCAGCTTTGTCGTAATTAATCGTAATTTGAATATAGATGAACTGATAAACTTCCATTCAATGCTATGCTCAAAAAGTGCATTGTCCAATGCCATACCCCATTATATTATGTATAATCTAAAGCTGTTTAAGGAACATTTTGTTTCAATGCTATCATCAGGTCTTTATTAACGGACAAAGAAAGAGAAAAATACAGGGACAGATTTAAAGACACATTCTTTAAATTATATAATAATTACAAGAAAGAGTATAAAGAGGTTATTTTTTTGCTATTGTTTTATTTGAGTTATCATTTCATTCAGGTACTAACATTTTTTCCTAATAATGGAATTTGTTGCTTAATAATTTTTCAAGTGCCAAATAGACATTGGTGCTTATCTAAATGCTCAGGCAAGGTTTTGGAGTCATTAATTTCCACAAGCTTTGAACATTTTAAACAAATGATGAATTCCTGCTCCTTTTTGTTTTTAAATTTTTAACTCCAATATAATGTTTTTATATTATATATAATGTTTATTATGTTACAGCGTATTAAATTAAACATGATAAGATCAAGTATCTCTGAAAGCAAGAAAGACCAATAAAAATATAGGATGGTCCTGATTATTTGGGCTTACTAGAATTTCACATAAATATTCTTGGAAATTGGAATCATTCTCACAGTTACTATGCAGTTCTGATTGGAGTTCAAGCTTGAGTTCTTAGCTCTTGATTTACATGATTTTCTGTTTGAATTTGTTGATGTTGCCTTGTCCATAAGTAATTGAAAATGCTTGATAATTGTTCTGATTGTGTTCTCAACCACTGGCTTATCAGGGCATGGGGAAGTGTAGGACTATGGCAGCATTCAACGTGATTCAAGAAGATCAATTTTGCATGATCCTGACGTTAACCATTGTTAAATTTTCTTCCCTCTAGATTTTGACCCCATTGCCAAAGTGTCATAAGTATACGATAATGTTCTCAGCAGTTCAAGAATTAAAGAAAAAATGGTGATACAGCCATATCTTGTCAATATTGACTGCTTAGCTACTTTGACATGCTGCTTCAGAGTTTCTGGTAGGTAATTCATGTCATAGTAAAATAGTTAAATATCTTGGTCAGCCTTGGCATGTAGCAATTTACTAGACTTCTTTAGTAAGATGATTCTGCTATTTGACGGGTTTTAACAACTCATAACCCCATGTAGCAACTCTTTTACCCACTTCCAACATATTCAGGTTCGGTTTAGCTGCTCTAAATGCAATCCACCATCACCAAATGCAGCCACTAGGTTCTTGGCCCCCTTTTGCATCGATTCCAAGACCTCAGGGCTTTATCAGCTTCCATCTCCAATAAATAAACTGGGCAAATCATCCAACATGGCTGAACTGTAGTTGAAGGCCAAAGGTGTGCTGCATTGATGGACATTTAATCTCAACTGAAATCTAAGTAGAAGAAACATAGTTGTAATTATTTCAATTTACTGGCATTAAAATCTTTAAAACTGCAGATGGATCAAAATTCTTTCTTAAACTTAAAAAAAACTCACCTAGCTCCACTGACTTTGTACATTTTCTGGCTGTCTTAGTATCAGAGCATAGAAATCTGCACCTGACATGTTAGGTGGACAGTTTCTGATATCTTTCAACTTAAAACAACAGAAACATTTTAAAACAAATTATGGTCCTAAAATGTCAGACATTTTTCCTTTGGAATTTGAAAATATTATATGGATTGAAATCTGGAGAAGCAACAAATGACTTGCCAGAGTAGACACAAATCTGATTTCGTGTGAGTGCTAGTAATGGACTAGATTGTTCATGATGCTGGATGTTATGAAAAACTTGATGGGAAGTCTGAGATTTGATTTGATGTTTGGAATTTGGGATTTTACATATTTATAAACAAGAGGATTAAATTGGTATAACATTTGGATATTTTGACTAAAACATGGTTGTTATGTCACTTCTTGGTTAACAAAAAATATACTAAAATGATTGGTTTTTAATCATCAAGCTTCTAGCGGAAGCATGTGCTTCCTTAAGGCTGGCCCTTTGAGTTTTTATTTTTTTTGCTGCTCTTTTCAGTTTTTTTTGTGTTAAATGAAGGAATTAGTATAATAATAAAACTCGTAAATCTAAAAAAAAAAAAAGTAAACATTTCGAAGCCAGTTTGGAAGGAGTTAAAGTAAGTAATAGATGGAAAAGTAATTTTGTCGTGGGAATGGGTGTAATATTTATCATTGTAATTTGAAAAGTGATGTATTGTTAGATTACTATTAGTTAATCTGTTTTGGATTTTGGTGAATCAAACAAAAGAAATTGGAGACCTTCTGGTACTTTTGTGATTAAAGTCTTTATGTTGCAATCTGTGTCACAATGAAAAATAGGCTTTACCATTCATAATGTTTTTCTTGTTAATCTAACCTGATGTGGTTGCATTATTTGAGGTATTCCCAACTCCCAGGTGCTCAGAAGTGAAATTCTGATTCTTTAATTTGGCTTGATTTGAACTGTCAGCACTTTTAACTTGGGATTTACAAAGGATAAATGAATTTAGGATTAAAGGTCAATTGTTCTTGAAGAAATATGAAACAACCCTCTCACATTTCAAAAGATTGAATTTGCCATTGACAAAAAAGTGAGGTAAGCAACATATTAATGTTATTGAACAAATTCACATTCATCATTAATATATTGTTAAAACAGATTTGATAAAAGGCTGCTAAAGAGATTATTTCCATTCTTGAAAGCCTGAGAGAAACGAATAACTTGATGTTCACGAGGGTTCAAAAACCTTGAGAAAGGCAATGTGATTGAAAATGCAGATTTTCCGGAAGGAGTGCATCTCCCAGTTCGAGATAACTTCGAGAAACTTTTAAAGGTTGATATGATAAAATCTCATTTGGGCTGTGTAAGGGTAACATTTTAGTATTTGTTGAATAATTTATAATTTTTTATTCAGATTTCTTCTTTATATATCAATGGGAGTTACGGCGAGTTATGAAACAACAATGAAAAGATAATTGAAGCAGCTTATGACTGAGGATGATAACAGATTATTTAGCCTCGTGAGGCATTGTGACGAAAATGCCTTTGGACAATATCATTTTATAGCTTTGAACCAGATGCTACTTATCTTAGTTAGGTGAAGAATCCAAACACATCAACCTACCCCACCCAAGATTTGGAGAATGGGCTTTGCAAATGGTTCGGGAATGCAAAAGATAGAGGAGCTGCAAGTCGAAAGTGAAAATTGAATGTCAATGAATGAATGATTTTTGTAAATAAATATTTTAAACGCTTAGTTCTTTAGTTAATAATTGTGTTGGGTTGGATGCGGTCGATCCGCGAATAATAGTGCCGGAATATGGCTGGTTAACCCATGTATTTCAGGATTTCGAGCATTCTGGCCAACGTAGACATCAAGAAGTCTGTAAGGTAAACACCGAGCTTCTGATCTGGGATTTGCCTTTCCAGTTTCTAGCTAGGGAGTTTCCTCAAAATTTCAATAACTATTTGCAATTCCGGAGCTCGACCATCATGTCCCTCTCCTGTGGCCTACCTCGTCGGTCTTTTTTGTGGAAGCAGACCACGTATGAACGATCCATGCGAAGAGGTTGGCGATCATGTAGTTGGCTCGTAGGATTAAGAGGCAAGCGTGTCTGGACATGGTTTTTGCGGAGATTGTTTGTAATAATCGTATGCCCACCCCATGATTCAAAAGAAGCCAAATTTTTTGAACGTGGCGACCGAGGAGGCAGATTCAACCACTAAATTAAATGTATGCATGATCATGTCCCTTCTACAAACGTTATCCGACAGAGAAATTGACAAATGAAATTACAAATTTTAAAAAATATATATTGATTCTATTTACTTTAAATTCCTCTTAAATTGGTTTATTTTAATATGTTAAAATTTTATTTTTAATGTTTCATTGTTCTGGTCGACGGTAACTTAAATCTTTATCCCCTATTACCAAATTGCATTGGAGCTTACTTAACGTGCATCACACGAGCCCGTAAACAAAGTGCGTGAGCCCGGACTCAGGAAATCGCTTGCCGTAACTCAAAACGCAGCAGTTCGGGCTGGTGCTTACTTACAAGTTCTTGACATGACAGGTTTTAGGGGTGCGGGTCTTTGGTATTCTGGTTAATCTAAAAATGTGGCGGAAGCTTATTTTTTAACATTGACAAAGTTATAAAACTTTTTATGTCGAGTTGCAAGTTATATTAATTTAGATTGATCGATATATTAATCTTTCAGAGGTTATTTAGAAGTTTTTTTTACAACACATGACGTGTTGTTTTTTCTCATCTAAGTTATTAAATCGTTATTTATTTTATAAAAACAGAACCTAGGGCTATTCAAATTTTGGAACATAAAGGGTGTGGTAAGTATGAATTTAATGAAGATGCTCTCGCAAGAATCCTCTTAGCTCACGAGGTGCAGGCCAGCAAAGTTATGATTGTAGCAGGAGTTGGAAGCAGTATGAAAGGAAATTCGTTCCTACTAAATGTCATAATGAGATACTTAAGAAGTTATGATAAAATGGAAAACGGCCAATATTCACTGGTAATATTAATGTTTTCGTTGTTTAAAGATTTCATTTCGTTAGGTATTTTATAGTTTGAATGACTGCTTGACTGTCCTGTTTATGTTGTGTTCATTTACAAAGAGTCTAGTACATGGCCAGCTTGTAAGCAAGAGAACCTGATTTTATTAACAAACCCAATTCTGGATATGTGTCCAAAAAGATACTCATATATCATGTTATATAATGGCACCTTCTTCCTGAGTAAGTCAGAGCCTTATTTATTGGGAGGTTTGGTCCTTCTATATCATGGAGTCAGTGGAGTTGTTGCTAGAGGGTTTCTGATGTACTTCCTATCTGCTTGGGCAAACACCACAAATGCTGCTCTTTTGTTAGGAAGAGGAAATGATGGTTCCTTATGAATTCATGGCCATCCAGATTCGAGTCCCAAAAGTGATTTCACTTTTCCCTTTCTCCAATCACTTGGAAGCTTGTTATTGGAATTCCTAGCCTAAGTTTCTGAAGCTATATTGACTGGAGATTGTCATGTGCCAATTTTGTCTTCTGTTGGTGATGGGTCAATTGTTTCTTGGCATCAATATTATAATTGTTAAAATGTATTGTTAAAACATGTTAAAATGACAATTCTATTTCAGGATTGGATGAAATTTTCTGATGAACCGGTAGATGGCTTCCCATGGAAACACAGCAATCACCCTGTGACCAATGGTATTGTTATGTGGGATGAGCCATTCTATATGGATACTTGGTTAGGTAAAAAGGTGGGTTTTTGTGATGCTTTTAGAGTATCGGTAATCAATCTGAATGTGTGGATAATTTGAACAAGAACTCGGATACTTAACTGAACATGGTTTTGGTGAGCTAGATGCTTTATAAGGCTTGCTTAATAAGTTTAGACATCAGAGAACCTCATTAATTTGAATTGAGCAATAATTTGAATGGCATTGCCAGGTCTGCATACTCCTCATGGATGTTCAAGGTTTAGATAAGGACTCTTCAAAGTTGTTGGAGTCACAGAAGATCTTTCTCTTAAGCTCCCTTATTGCTTCTGTGCTGATCTGCAGTCCCAATTTATCAGAATTTGATATGATAGAGGATCTAAAGGTTTGTGAATTAATTTGCAAATTATAATGAAATGATTACTTAGAGTATGTTATTTAGAGTATAATATTATATTAGTTAATTGTTCTCTCTGCGAATGGTCTTATTAGGAACATGCTTCATTTTTGTATTTTGTCTATAAATGTGTTTGTCATCGAACAAATGCTTTGTAGACTTGTTTATTAACAAAATATGGATAATTCTAATAATATAAGATATCACTCATTTTGAAAATGTTGTAAAGGTTGTAAAAACCACCTGCAAACAATAATTGAGACATTAAAATTTATATTTATGATTATTGTATTCCTTAATGTACTCAATTATTTTAAACAGTAAATTTCTTTTAATTTCTCTTAAGCATTTGACTGATTATCATAATCTGGCATGGAAGACTCATGGAAAACGCATATTCCAGGTATGTTATAACTGAGATGTTTGTGACTGAATGAAGTAGCAGTAGGGAGATTGTCGAATTTTACTTGTGTCAATAAGTAATGACAAAATTCTCTTATGTGCTGATACTCTTGTGTGGAGGGTCATCACAGTCCAACTTTCATTAGGGTGGCCCTTATTTTTTATACTCTTTTATTAAGCTTGCTTTGGTATTACTTCAATGCTTTATCTGTCCACTGTGCATGCATATCTATGTAGTTGTGGTCCTCATACTAGGTGTGTGCTGGTGGTTAAGACATTTGACTGTTGTGACATACCTTTTTGAGTTAGAAATTTGATTTTGGAACTACTATTTGGCAAATATCAACTGAACTGAACTAAAAAGAAATATAATTTTAACAAACATTTTTGTTTTCTTTTATTGAACTTGATCTGTTTTTTTTTTTATATACAATTTCCAATGTTTCTCTCTAGCCTTGGTTTTTGGTTGTTCTGAAACTAGGCATATTTGGTAAAGGGGACTGTTGCTGCACGAATATGTAGTCAGGTCTTGCATTTAGACTTTAATTCAATACATACAAGCATCAATGTTGCATTCTTTAAGTAATGTAAAGCTTGCCAAATATTAATATTTTGTATGTGATTATGTGACTAATTTGTTATGAATTGAAACTACATGAGAAGGTGGGTCTCAAATTAAAGGCAACTTTCAATACTAAAATATCATTTAGTAGTTCTATTGATGATTAAAGCAGGTCTCTAGCAATTATTACATGCCATATTATATAAGAATTACTTGCGCTTGTTGACTTCTAGGCTTATGTTACATCCATTGTTATTGATTAGGCAATAATTGTTTAATTTTTAAACATATGAAAATATAGTTATTTTGGCTTTGCATCATAACTTATAACGTTAGTTACTTAATAATTACTTTACAGACTTTGTACTTCCTCTTCAAAGACTGGTCTGACAAGAAATATTCCTATGGAGTTTTTAGTTGTATTAGATTCCGGCATAAAATAGTTGAGGTTAAAAAGAATATTCATTAAATAAATTAATAGAATAAGTCAGTTCAATTTGATGTGATTGATAAATATTTGTTGATAATGACTGATAATGGTTAGCAATTAGCAATAAATTGACAAATTGTACATCCAGTAAAATTTAAATCTAATTAAAGAATTACTAACACAACAATATTTATATCAATTTTTTTAGTTTATTTATTTACTCCAAAATTTTTCAGGAAATTCAGAAAAAAGGTCAATATCTTCCCGAATTTCATAGGGCCTTTCGTTGCTTCCTTATGCCAGATCCTGGCAGTCATGTTAAGAGTGAAGCATTTCAAGGGCATCTGTCAGATAAGGGTTATAACACTTGAAATGATTAAATAAGAAAATAGATTAACAATTGGATATTTAAGTGAGAAGTGAATTACTAAATGGAATATCCTTGGTTGATAGTCAATGTATTCTAGGTATCAATCCAGACTTCAAGGAATACCTCCATAGATTCATACGTAGCTTATTCTTTCCACTTAAAGTGAGGGAAATATTGGGCAAAGAATTGACTGGAAGGGAGGCATTTGAGTATATCAAGGTGATGATGCATAAATAGATGTTTGAATATATAGTCATTATTTTGCTTGTATTTGTCTCTGTGAAGCTACTTATGGTCATATTTGTAGAGTTTTGAAGTTTTTGAGGATAAGTAATTTCATTGAAACCATATGATAGTTGTTAATACAATTTAATATTGATAATTATAACTTGAAAAGAAAGCATTATATTTGTTAAATTTGACCTTAGTGTTCAAAACTGGAAAAGCATTTGAATTGGTCACTCACTAACCAATTGTGAGAACTGCTTTTTAACTCTAGCACAATCATTGTTCATATAATATTTAACAAGGTTGCTTTGAGAATTATCGGTACAAAATGAGTAATCATATTTGCGCAAGCTATTATCACCACCATCATTATCATCAGTGTGGTTACATAGTCATGTCAATTGGAGTAATGGGAAATTGGTAGTAATATATCTTTTCAGGTGAATTGTTGATGAATTTCAAAGACACATTTATAAACTGAAAATATTATCTAATTGATTGTTATTGGAATGATTGTTGTTTGAGGTTTTTGGCTGGATTAATAGAAAGAAATTGTTAATAATAAACTAATTAACCAATGTGCCAAACAGGCTTACTGTAACCTTTTTAAAGAAACTGGAGAAAAAATTCCAAAGCCTGAAGCTTTTCTGAAGGTGATTATTATTTTAATTAATTAATGAATGCATTAAGTTTATTGGTTTATTGATATTGTTTTGTTAATTGTTATTTCAACAAAGGCTACAGATGAAGCAAGTTATATGTCAGCTATTGGTGTTGCTGAAAATAAGTACAGGAGTCTAATGGATGAGGTTTGATGATAATGATGTCATCATTTTGAACATAAATTTTAAGAAGTAATTTCTAATTGCTAGGAATTCTATTACTTGAACTACCCTAATTTGGATTACATCATTGATTCACATCATGAACAGAGCTACAAAATTGCAAAGACACTGTGGAGGTAAGGTTTTTGATGAGAACGATTTCATAATAGTCAATAAGAACGTACTTGTTCCACATACAATTTTAAGAATAATTATACCGAGCATTATCAGAGTTCTCTACATAATTTTTTCTACAATGGCTCCAAATGGGCCTCAAGGCATTGGTGTTAGCCTTGCCTGAAGTGGATTTATAGGGAAACATGTTGGGCAGCAGAGGTTCATGTGACCTAGGTTTTTATGGTGTTCAGTTGCAGACACCTGCTGAGCATTGAGTCATTGATTTTCACACAAGACTCTGGAGGATGTGATTGAGGCTTGATATGGCTAGGGTGGATGTAGACCTGCTTATTGTTGCCATCATATGGCAATGAAATCCTTGGGATCGGATGATACATTTGAGATTGGCCAAATGCATCCATAAAGAAATGGGTCCAGACAGAACCTTGGGGCACTCAGCAGGATGTGGAGGCAGTGGATGTGAGTTGACTGCACTATACCTGTTTCTTCCTGCAAACTTCAACTATGCGAGGCTCTCTTTGGCCTTGTTATGTCGATCACCTCCACCATACTTGCACACAGCAGTCATAAAAGTTCCCAGGCTTACAATCTGGGCCTTTATAGAGGCAGCTGGAGATAGAAACTTTCGGGACTCGACTGTGAGCAGTTTGGTTTGCAATTCATATTGCTTTGCGAGTCCTCGGTGGTCTCATTTCTTCTTACAATGCCAATGATTTGGCCCCTTCAAATGTTAGTCCCTTCTAGATTGGCTGCTGTGGTCCAGTTGTTTGCCCCTGCAATGATGTTGCCTGGGAGCTTGACAATATCTTTTTGCAGAGCCCTAGGAGGGCATGCGATCTGTCCAGGCTTTTCTGGACAACCTTCTTCCTGTGCTTGATCGGGATAGTGTCATCCATGAATGCAGAGCAGCTTTGTCTTAATTAATCATAATTTGAATGTAGACAAAATGATAAACTTCCATTCAGTGTTATGCTCAAAAAGTGCCTTGTGCAATGGCACACCCCGTTATATTATGTAATAATATAAAGCTGTTTAAGAAAAATCAATGCTATCATCAGGTCTTTATTAACGGATAAAGAAAGAGAAAGATACGAGGACAGCTTTAAAGACAAACTCTTTAAATTATATAATGATTACAAGAAAGAGTATAAAGAGGTTATTTTTTGCTATTGTTAAATTTGAGTTATCATTTCATTCAGGTCCTAACATTTTTTCCTAATAATGGAATTTGTTGCTTGATAATTTTGCAAGTGCCAAATAGACATTGGTGCTTATCTAAATGCTTAGGCAAGGTTTTGGAGTCATTGATTTCCATAAGCTTTAAACATTTTAAACAAATGATGAATTCCTACTCATTTAAAAAAAATTTTTAACTCGAAGTTGATGTTTTTATATTTTATGTTTATTATGTTACAGCGTACAAAGTTACGCATGATAGCAAGTACAAACTCTGGTAGATCAAGAATCTCCGAAAACAAGAAAGACCAATAAAAATATAGGATGATCCTGATTATTTGGACTTACTAGAATTTTGCATTACTGGAAATTTGAATCATCCTCATGGTTACCATGCAGTTCTGGTTGGAATTCAAACTTGAGTTCTTAGCTCTTGATTTACATGATTTTCTGTTCAAATTTATTGATCTTGCCTTGTTCATAAGCAATTGAAATTGCTTGATAATTGTTCTGATCGTGTTCTCAACCACTGGCTTATCATGGGGTGGGGAAGTGTAGGACCATGGGCAGCATTCAACATGATTCTAGAAGATCAATTTTGCATGGTCCTGACATTAACCATCATTGTTAAATTTTCTTTCCTCTAGATTTTGACCCCATTGCCAAAGTGTCATAAGTAAACAATACTCTTCTCAGCAGTTCAATAATTAAGCCTTCAAGATATAGCCTTAGATTGTCCATATTGGCTGATTCACTATGTTCCACTTCAGTGTTTCTTGTAGGTAATTCATGTCATAGTAGAACCGTTAAATACCTTGGTCAGCCTTGGCATGTAGCAATGAATTGTAGACTTCTTTAGTAAGATGATTCTGCTATTTAACAGGTTATAACAATTCATAACCCTGCATAACGACTCTTTTACCCACTTCCAACATATTCAGGTTCACTTTAGCTGCTCTAAATGCAATCCACCATCACCAAATGCAGTCACTAGGTTCTTGGCCCCCTTTTGCGTCGATTCCAGGACCTCAGGTCTTTATCAGCTTCCATCTCCAATAAATAAACTGGGCAAATCATCCAGCGTGCCTGACCTGTAGCTGAAGGCCAGAGGTGTGCTGCTTTGATGGACATTTAATCTCGACTGAAATCTAAGTAGAAGAAACACAGTTGTAATTATATCAATTTACTAGCATTAAAATCTTTAAAACTGCAGATGGAACAAAATTCTTTCTTAGAGCTTTGGGGAGATCTCTCGTATCAATCTCCAATGTTCCTTGAGCTAGGTAGCCTGGTGAAATTTTATAAATGTTTGAAACTGATTATAATGATGCCTTTATGATTCTCATTATTATTTATTTCTGTAACTTTTTAATCATTAGGACAAAACTTACCTATTTCCACTGTCTTTGTACATTTTCTGGTTGTCTGATGTAGAGTATCAGAGCATAAAGCATAGAAATCTGACATGTTTTGGTGAACAGTTTCTGATATCTTTCAACTTAAAACAACAGAAACAATTTAAAACAAATTATAGTCCTAAAATGTCAGACATTTTTCCTTTGGAATTTGAAGATATCATGTGGATTGAAATCTGGAGAAGCAACAAATGACTTGCCAGAGTAGATACGAATCTGATTTGGTATGAGTGCTAGTAATGGACTAGATTGTTCATGATGCTGGATGTTATGAAAAACTTGATGGGAAGTCTGAGATTTGATTTGATGTTTGGAATTTGGGATTATACATATTTATAAACAAGAGGATTAAATTTGTATAACATTTGGATATTTTGACTAAAACATGGTTGTTATGTCACTTCTTGGTTAACAAAAAAATATACCAAAATGATTGGTTTTTAATCATCTTCTGTAAACGTTTTTAACATTTAGAAGCCAGTTTGGAAGGAGTTAAAATAAGTAATAGATGGAAAAGTAATATTTTAGTGGAAATGGGTGTAATATTTATCATTGTAATTTGAAAAGTGATGTATTGTTATATTACTATTAGTTAATCTGCTTTGGATTTTGGTGAATCAAACAAAAGAAATTGGAGACCTTCTGGTACTTTTGTGATTAAAGTCTTTATGTTGCAATCTGTGTCACAATGAAAAATAGGCTTTACCATTCATAATGTCTTGTTAATCTAACCTGATGTGGTGGCATTATTTGAGGTATTCCCAACTCCCAGGTGCTCAGAAGTGAAATTCTGATTCTTTAATTTGGCTTGATTTGAGCTGTCAGCACTTTTAACTTGGGATTTACAAAGGATAAATGAATTTAGGATTAAAGGTCAATTGTTCTTGAAGAAATATGAAACAACCCTCTCACATTTCAAAAGATTGAATTTGCCATTGACAAAAAAGTGAGGTAAGCAACATATTAATGTTATTGAACAAATTCACATTCATCATAAATATATTGTTAAAACAGATTTGATAAAAGGCAGCTAAAGAGA
Source organism: Hirudinaria manillensis (assembly GCA_034509925.1). Classification (NCBI taxonomy): domain Eukaryota; kingdom Metazoa; phylum Annelida; class Clitellata; order Hirudinida; family Hirudinidae; genus Hirudinaria; species Hirudinaria manillensis. The sequence continues at coordinate 8,006,591 of CM067529.1, read as the reverse complement.
TTATTTCCATTCTTGAAAGCCTGAGAGAAACGAATAACTTGATGTTCACGAGGGTTCAAAAACTTTGAGAAAGGCAATGTGATTGAAAATGCAGATTTTCCGGAAGGAGTGCATCTCCCAGTTCGAGATAACTTCGAGAAACTTTTAAAGGTTGATATGATAAAATCTCATTTGGGCTGTGTAAGGGTAACATTTTAGTATTTGTTGAATAATTTATAATTTTTTATTCAGATTTCTTCTTTATATATCAATGGGAGTTACGGCGAGTTATGAAACAACAATGAAAAGATAATTGAAGCAGCTTATGACTGAGGATGATAACAGATTATTTAGCCTCGTGAGGCATTGTGACGAAAATGCCTTTGGACAATATCATTTTATAGCTTTGAACCAGATGCTACTTATCTTAGTTAGGTGAAGAATCCAAACACATCAACCTACCCCATCCAAGATTTGGAGAATGGGCTTTGCAAATGGTTCGGGAATGTAAAAGATAGAGGAGCTGCAAATCGAAAGTGAAAATTGAATGTCAATGAATGAATGATTTTTGTAAATAAATATTTTAAACGCTTAGTTCTTTAGTTAATAATTGTGTTGGGTTGGATGCGGTCGATCCGCGAATAATAGTGCCGGAATATGGCTGGTTAACCCATGTATTTCAGGATTTCGAGCATTCTGGCCAACGTAGACATCAAGAAGTCTGTAAGGTAAACACCGAGCTTCTGATCTGGGATTTGCCTTTCCAGTTTCTAGCTAGGGAGTTTCCTCAAAATTTCAATAACTATTTGCAATTCCGGAGCTCGACCATCATGTCCCTCTCCTGTGGCCTACCTCGTCGGTCTTTTTTGTGGAAGCAGACCACGTATGAACGATCCATGCGAAGAGGTTGGCGATCATGTAGTTGGCTCGTAGGATTAAGAGGCAAGCGTGTCTGGACATGGTTTTTGCGGAGATTGTTTGTAATAATCGTATGCCCACCCCATGATTCAAAAGAAGCCAAATTTTTTGAACGTGGCGACCGAGGAGGCAGATTCAACCACTAAATTAAATGTATGCATGACCATGTCCCTTTTATAAACGTTATCCGACAGAGAAATTGACAAATGAAATTACAAATTTTAAAAAATATATATTGATTCTATTTACTTTAAATTCCTCTTAAATTGGTTTATTTTAATATGTTAAAATTTTATTTTTAATGTTTCATTGTTCTGGTCGACGGTAACTTAAATCTTTATCCCCTATTACCAAATTGCATTGGAGCTTACTTAACGTGCATCACACGAGCCCGTAAACAAAGTGCGTGAGCCCGGACTCAGGAAATCGCTTGCCGTAACTCAAAACGCAGCAGTTCGGGCTGGTGCTTATTTACAAGTTCTTGACATGACAGGTTTTAGGGGTGCGGGTCTTTGGTATTCTGGTTAATCTAAAAATGTGGCGGAAGCTTATTTTTTAACATTGACAAAGTTATAAAACTTTTTATGTCGAGTTGCAAGTTATATTAATTTAGATTGATCGATATATTAATCTTTCAGAGGTTATTTAGAAGTTTTTTTTACAACACATGACGTGTTGTTTTTTCTCATCTAAGTTATTAAATCGTTATTTATTTTATAAAAACAGAACCTAGGGCTATTCAAATTTTGGAACATAAAGGGTGTGGTAAGTATGAATTTAATGAAGATGCTCTCGCAAGAATCCTCTTAGCTCACGAGGTGCAGGCCAGCAAAGTTATGATTGTAGCAGGAGTTGGAAGCAGTATGAAAGGAAATTCGTTCCTACTAAATGTCATAATGAGATACTTAAGAAGTTATGATAAAATGGAAAACGGCCAATATTCACTGGTAATATTAATGTTTTCGTTGTTTAAAGATTTCATTTCGTTAGGTATTTTATAGTTTGAATGACTGCTTGACTGTCCTGTTTATGTTGTGTTCATTTACAAAGAGTCTAGTACATGGCCAGCTTGTAAGCAAGAGAACCTGATTTTATTAACAAACCCAATTCTGGATATGTGTCCAAAAAGATACTCATATATCATGTTATATAATGGCACCTTCTTCCTGAGTAAGTCAGAGCCTTATTTATTGGGAGGTTTGGTCCTTCTATATCATGGAGTCAGTGGAGTTGTTGCTAGAGGGTTTCTGATGTACTTCCTATCTGCTTGGGCAAACACCACAAATGCTGCTCTTTTGTTAGGAAGAGGAAATGATGGTTCCTTATGAATTCATGGCCATCCAGATTCGAGTCCCAAAAGTGATTTCACTTTTCCCTTTCTCCAATCACTTGGAAGCTTGTTATTGGAATTCCTAGCCTAAGTTTCTGAAGCTATATTGACTGGAGATTGTCATGTGCCAATTTTGTCTTCTGTTGGTGATGGGTCAATTGTTTCTTGGCATCAATATTATAATTGTTAAAATGTATTGTTAAAACATGTTAAAATGACAATTCTATTTCAGGATTGGATGAAATTTTCTGATGAACCGGTAGATGGCTTCCCATGGAAACACAGCAATCACCCTGTGACCAATGGTATTGTTATGTGGGATGAGCCATTCTATATGGATACTTGGTTAGGTAAAAAGGTGGGTTTTTGTGATGCTTTTAGAGTATCGGTAATCAATCTGAATGTGTGGATAATTTGAACAAGAACTCGGATACTTAACTGAACATGGTTTTGGTGAGCCAGGTGCTTTATAAGGCTTGCTTAATAAGTTTAGACATCAGAGAACCTCATTAATTTGAATTGAGCAATAATTTGAATGGCATTGCCAGGTCTGCATCCTCCTCATGGATGTTCAAGGTTTAGATAAGGACTCTTCAAAGTTGTTGGAGTCACAGAAGATCTTTCTCTTAAGCTCCCTTATTGCTTCTGTGCTGATCTGCAGTCCCAATTTATCAGAATTTGATATGATAGAGGATCTAAAGGTTTGTGAATTAATTTGCAAATTATAATGAAATTATTACTGTTATTTAGAGTATAATATTATATTAGTTAATTGTTCTCTATGCGAATGGTCTTATTAGGAACATGCTTCATTTTTGTATTTTGTCTATAAATGTGTTTGTCATCGAACAAATGCTTTGTAGACTTGTTTATTAACAAAATATGGATAATTCTAATAATATAAGATATCACTCATTTTGAAAATGTTGTAAAGGTTGTAAAAACCACCTGCAAACAATAATTGAGACATTAAAATTTAGATTTATGATTATTGTATTCCTTAATGTGCTCAATTATTTTAAACAGTAAATTTCTTTTAATTTCTCTTAAGCATTTGACTGATTATCATAATCTGGCATGGAAGACTCATGGAAAACGCATATTCCAGGTATGTTATAATTGAGATGTTTGTGACTGAATGAAGTGGCAGTAGGGAGATTGTCGAATTTTACTTGTGTCAATAAGTAATGACAAAATTCTCTTATGTGCCGATACTCTTGTGTGGAGGGTCATCACAGTCCAACTTTCATTAGGGTGGCCCTTATTTTTTATACTCTTTTATTAAGCTTGCTTTGGTATTACTTCAATGCTTTGTCTGTCCACTGTGCATGCATATCTATGTAGTTGTGGTCCTCATACTAGGTGTGTGCTGCTGGTTAAGACATTTGACTGTTGTGACATACCTTTTTGAGTTAGAATTTTGATTTTGGAACTACTATTTGGCAAATATCAACTGAACTGAACTAAAAAGAAATATAATTTTAACAAACATTTTTGTTTTCTTTTATTGAACTTGATCTGTTTTTTTTTTATATACAATTTCCAATGTTTCTCTCTAGCCTTGGTTTTTGGTTGTTCTGAAACTAAAATAGTTGGTAAAGAGGACTGTTGCTGCACGAATATGTAGTCAGGTCTTGCATTTAGACTTTAATTCAATACATACAAGCATCAATGTTGCATTCTTTAAGTAATGTAAAGCTTGCCAAATATTAATATTTTGTATGTGATTATGTGACTAATTTGTTATGAATTGAAACTACATGAGAAGGTGGGTCTCAAATTAAAGGCAACTTTCAATACTAAAATATCATTTAGTAGTTCTATTGATGATTAAAGCAGGTCTCTAGCAATTATTACATACCTTCTTATATAAGAATTACTTGCGCTTGTTGACTTCTAGGCTTATGTTACATCCATTGTTATTGATTAGGCAATAATTGTTTAATTTTTAAACATATGAACATATAGTTATTGTGGCTGTGCATCATACCTTATACAAGTAGTTACTTAATAATTACTTTACAGACTTTGTACTTCCTCTTCAAAGACTGGTCTGACAAGAAATATTCCTATGGAGTTTTTAGTTGTATTAGATTCCGGCATAAAATAGTTGAGGTTAAAAAGAATATTCATTAAATAAATTAATAGAATAAGTCAGTTCAATTTGATGTGATTGATAAATATTTGTTGATAATGACTGATAATGGTTAGCAATTAGCAATAAATTGACAAATTGTACATCCAGTAAAATTTAAATCTAATTATAGAATTACTAACACAACAATATTTATATCAATTTTTTTAGTTTATTTATTTACTCTAAAATTTTTCAGGAAATTCAGAAAAAAGGTCAATATCTTCCCGAATTTCATAGGGCCTTTCGTTGCTTCCTTTTGCCAGATCCTGGCAGTCATGTTAAGAGTGAAGCATTTCAAGGGCATCTGTCAGATAAGGGTTATAACACTTGAAATGATTAAATAAGAAAATAGATTAACAATTGGATATTTAAGTGAGAAGTGAATTACTAAATGGAATATCCTTGGTTGATAGTCAATGTTTTCTAGGTATCAATCCAGACTTCAAGGAATACCTCCATGAATTCATATGTAACTTATTCTTTCCACTTAAAGTGAGGGAAATATTGGGCAAAGAATTGACTGGAAGGGAGGCATTTGAGTATATCAAGGTGATGATGCATAAATAGATGTTTGAATATATAGTCATTATTTTGCTTGTATTTGTCTCTGTGAAGGTGCTTATGATCACATTTGTAGAGTTTTGAAGTTTTTGAGGATAAGTAATTTAATTGAAACCATATGATAGTTGTTAATACAATTTAATATTGATAATTATAACTTGAAAAGAAAGCATTATATTTGTTAAATTTGACCTTAGTGTTCAAAACTGGAAAAGCATTTGAATTGGTCACTCACTAACCAATTGTGAGAACTGCTTTTCAACTCTAGCACAATCATTGTTCATATAATATTTAACAAGGTTGCTTTGAGAATTATCGGTACAAAAGGAGTAATCATATTTGCACAAGCTATTATCACCACCATCATTATCATCAGTGTGGTTACATAGTCATGTCAATTGGAGTAATGGGAAATTGGTAGTAATATATCTTTTCAGGTGAATTGTTGATGAATTTCAAAGACACATTTATAAACTGAAAATATTATCTAATTGATTGTTATTGGAATGATTGTTGTTTGAGGTTTTTGGCTGGATTAATAGAAAGAAATTGTTAATAATAAACTAATTAACCAATGTGCCAAACAGGCTTACTGTAACCTTTTTAAAGAAACTGGAGAAAAAATTCCAAAGCCTGAAGCTTTTCTGAAGGTGATTATTATTTTAATTAATTAATGGATGCATTAAGTTGGTTTATTGATATTGTTTTGTTAATTGTTATTTCAACAAAGGCTACAGATGAAGCAAGTTATATGTCAGCTATTGGTGTTGCTGAAAATAAGTACAGGAGTCTAATGGATGAGGTTTGATGATAATGATGTCATCATTTTGAACATAAATTTTAAGAAGTAATTTCTAATTGCTAGGAATTCTATTACTTGAACTACCCTAATTTGGATTACATCATTGATTCACATCATGAACAGAGCTACAAAATTGCAAAGACACTGTGGAGGTAAGGTTTTTGATGAGAACGATTTCATAATAGTCAATAAGAACGTACTTGTTCCACATACAATTTTAAGAATAATTATACCGAGCATTATCAGAGTTCTCTACATAATTTTTTCTACAATGGCTCCAAATGGGCCTCAAGGCATTGGTGTTAGCCTTGCCTGAAGTGGATTTATAGGGAAACATGTTGGGCAGCAGAGGTTCATGTGACCTAGGTTTTTATGGTGTTCAGTTGCAGACACCTGCTGAGCATTGAGTCATTGATTTTCACACAAGACTCTGGAGGATGTGATTGAGGCTTGATATGGCTAGGGTGGATGTAGACCTGCTTATTGTTGCCATCATATGGCAATGAAATCCTTGGGATCGGATGATACATTTGAGATTGGCCAAATGCATCCATAAAGAAATGGGTCCAGACAGAACCTTGGGGCACTCAGCAGGATGTGGAGGCAGTGGATGTGAGTTGACTGCACTATACCTGTTTCTTCCTGCAAACTTCAACTATGCGAGGCTCTCTTTGGCCTTGTTATGTCGATCACCTCCACCATACTTGCACACAGCAGTCATAAAAGTTCCCAGGCTTACAATCTGGGCCTTTATAGAGGCAGCTGGAGATAGAAACTTTCGGGACTCGACTGTGAGCAGTTTGGTTTGCAATTCATATTGCTTTGCGAGTCCTCGGTGGTCTCATTTCTTCTTACAATGCCAATGATTTGGCCCCTTCAAATGTTAGTCCCTTCTAGATTGGCTGCTGTGGTCCAGTTGTTTGCCCCTGCAATGATGTTGCCTGGGAGCTTGACAATATCTTTTTGCAGAGCCCTAGGAGGGCATGCGATCTGTCCAGGCTTTTCTGGACAACCTTCTTCCTGTGCTTGATCGGGATAGTGTCATCCATGAATGCAGAGCAGCTTTGTCTTAATTAATCATAATTTGAATGTAGACAAAATGATAAACTTCCATTCAGTGTTATGCTCAAAAAGTGCCTTGTGCAATGGCACACCCCGTTATATTATGTAATAATATAAAGCTGTTTAAGAAAAATCAATGCTATCATCAGGTCTTTATTAACGGATAAAGAAAGAGAAAGATACGAGGACAGCTTTAAAGACAAACTCTTTAAATTATATAATGATTACAAGAAAGAGTATAAAGAGGTTATTTTTTGCTATTGTTAAATTTGAGTTATCATTTCATTCAGGTCCTAACATTTTTTCCTAATAATGGAATTTGTTGCTTGATAATTTTGCAAGTGCCAAATAGACATTGGTGCTTATCTAAATGCTTAGGCAAGGTTTTGGAGTCATTGATTTCCATAAGCTTTAAACATTTTAAACAAATGATGAATTCCTACTCATTTAAAAAAAATTTTTAACTCGAAGTTGATGTTTTTATATTTTATGTTTATTATGTTACAGCGTACAAAGTTACGCATGATAGCAAGTACAAACTCTGGTAGATCAAGAATCTCCGAAAACAAGAAAGACCAATAAAAATATAGGATGATCCTGATTATTTGGACTTACTAGAATTTTGCATTACTGGAAATTTGAATCATCCTCATGGTTACCATGCAGTTCTGGTTGGAATTCAAACTTGAGTTCTTAGCTCTTGATTTACATGATTTTCTGTTCAAATTTATTGATCTTGCCTTGTTCATAAGCAATTGAAATTGCTTGATAATTGTTCTGATCGTGTTCTCAACCACTGGCTTATCATGGGGTGGGGAAGTGTAGGACCATGGGCAGCATTCAACATGATTCTAGAAGATCAATTTTGCATGGTCCTGACATTAACCATCATTGTTAAATTTTCTTTCCTCTAGATTTTGACCCCATTGCCAAAGTGTCATAAGTAAACAATACTCTTCTCAGCAGTTCAATAATTAAGCCTTCAAGATATAGCCTTAGATTGTCCATATTGGCTGATTCACTATGTTCCACTTCAGTGTTTCTTGTAGGTAATTCATGTCATAGTAGAACCGTTAAATACCTTGGTCAGCCTTGGCATGTAGCAATGAATTGTAGACTTCTTTAGTAAGATGATTCTGCTATTTAACAGGTTATAACAATTCATAACCCTGCATAACGACTCTTTTACCCACTTCCAACATATTCAGGTTCACTTTAGCTGCTCTAAATGCAATCCACCATCACCAAATGCAGTCACTAGGTTCTTGGCCCCCTTTTGCGTCGATTCCAGGACCTCAGGTCTTTATCAGCTTCCATCTCCAATAAATAAACTGGGCAAATCATCCAGCGTGCCTGACCTGTAGCTGAAGGCCAGAGGTGTGCTGCTTTGATGGACATTTAATCTCGACTGAAATCTAAGTAGAAGAAACACAGTTGTAATTATATCAATTTACTAGCATTAAAATCTTTAAAACTGCAGATGGAACAAAATTCTTTCTTAGAGCTTTGGGGAGATCTCTCGTATCAATCTCCAATGTTCCTTGAGCTAGGTAGCCTGGTGAAATTTTATAAATGTTTGAAACTGATTATAATGATGCCTTTATGATTCTCATTATTATTTATTTCTGTAACTTTTTAATCATTAGGACAAAACTTACCTATTTCCACTGTCTTTGTACATTTTCTGGTTGTCTGATGTAGAGTATCAGAGCATAAAGCATAGAAATCTGACATGTTTTGGTGAACAGTTTCTGATATCTTTCAACTTAAAACAACAGAAACAATTTAAAACAAATTATAGTCCTAAAATGTCAGACATTTTTCCTTTGGAATTTGAAGATATCATGTGGATTGAAATCTGGAGAAGCAACAAATGACTTGCCAGAGTAGATACGAATCTGATTTGGTATGAGTGCTAGTAATGGACTAGATTGTTCATGATGCTGGATGTTATGAAAAACTTGATGGGAAGTCTGAGATTTGATTTGATGTTTGGAATTTGGGATTATACATATTTATAAACAAGAGGATTAAATTTGTATAACATTTGGATATTTTGACTAAAACATGGTTGTTATGTCACTTCTTGGTTAACAAAAAATATACCAAAATGATTGGTTTTTAATCATCTTCTGTAAACGTTTTTAACATTTAGAAGCCAGTTTGGAAGGAGTTAAAATAAGTAATAGATGGAAAAGTAATATTTTAGTGGAAATGGGTGTAATATTTATCATTGTAATTTGAAAAGTGATGTATTGTTATATTACTATTAGTTAATCTGCTTTGGATTTTGGTGAATCAAACAAAAGAAATTGGAGTAAGTTCTTTTAAGACCAAGGACCTTCTGGTACTTTTTTGATTAAAGTCTTTATATTGTAATCTGTCACAATGAAAAATAGGCTTTATCATTTACAATGTTTTTCTTGTTAGTCTAACCTGATGTGGTGGCATTATTTGAGGTATTCCCAACTCCCAGGTGCTCAGAAGTGAAATTCTGATTCTTTAATTTGGGTTGATTTGAGCTGTTGACGCTTTTAACTTGTGATTTACGTTCATTCTCACATAAAAATGTCACTTGGGGGCTGGTTATCGAGCGGATGACCCTGCCAGATTCTTTCTTTCGATAAGCAAACATCCACGACTTCCGATAAACAACTAGTACTCGCACCGTCATTTCAAGAAAAAATCCGCGGAGCTTTCGCCGTCCCAAAAAACCCCATCAAAGTCGCTGTTGCAGCGCTTCTCGAATCAATTTGGTGTGAATGTCGTCCGGGGTGTCTCTTTCTTGGCCTTAAACTGGAGTCCCTGTTTTGGTGGGATAGACGGGTACGACTTGCCTCGCAGTGCCTGAGTTTGTTTTTGTCACCAAATGCGCCTGAGGAAAGACCCTCAGGAAGTAGCCCGACACCAAAGCAAATACATCTCGGGGGGCCCGCTAGGGCTGAATGCGGGTTGCCCGTTTTTCCCGCGTCGGCTAAACAATTTTCATGTTATTTAGTTTGAAAATTCTCGCTAAAGTAGTCGCTAGTGCAGAGGATATTATTTAACTTGAATGTTCTCACTAAATAACGTTTGGAGCTATAATTAAATATATTTAGAGCGAATTTTCATAAAGAGGTAAAATGGGTGGAGCATGATGAGCGCGGGTATTATAAAGCCAGTCTTTGTCTCTTCGTCCTATTTGCATCTGTTATGGATAGACTGTTTGGAATGGGATGTGTGTCACTGTTAATACTTTGCTGGTCGAACTTCAAGTTAGTGAGTTTTTGTTATTTAATTAGATAGTTCATTGAAAACTTTCAAGCTAAGGGTTTTTCTACATCACCTCTTTAGAATGAGTAACGTTTTGGTCCATACGCACCCAAAAGCGTAAATTAGCGAAGTGAGTGTCTAAAATTATGGATTCATTCAAAACTGTTACTTTTGCTAACGTTGAGAGTGCCTCTCCATGCTCAAGGGTACACAATGACATTGATGATACACTAGAGTGGATTGAAGAGTCACCTCACCAGTTTGATGAAGAAACATGGTCTGTGTCTTCTTTTAAATTTAAAACTTTTCTGTACCACCTTAAAAATTAGTTAAAAAGCCAAATAAACCTCTTGCTCAAATTGTTAAGAGAATTAAAGAAGGTCAATTGTAATTGAAGAAATATGAAACAACCTTCTCACATTTCAAAAGATTGAATTTGCCATTGACAAAAAAGTGAGTTAAGCAACATTGTAATGTTATTGAACTGTTGTAGGATTGTATGTATTTTTGGTTGCGTCCCCGTCGAGCAGACGTGTCCGTGTTTCCGGTTGTGAGCATGTGTTTACGTTGGTACTGTGTCGTGTCGCGTTGATGTTAATAAACCGTTCAGATCTTGATATTTTTGGAGTCATAACATATTTGGCGACGAGGATGGCTACTGAGGATAAATTTTTGACCATGATGACGATGTTCATGGAAGAAAATCGACGACGCGACGATGAACGCCGCGAAGAAGAGACTCGCCGTCGTGAGGAAGATCTCCGCCGAGGCGAGGAGAACCGTCGAAGGGAAGAAGCATTGTTGTAATTGCTCAAGTCCATGAAACCTCAGTGTAAAGAAGCCATAGAGACAGAAAGAAAATCAGATCTACTCCCGGAGCTCATGAGACAGATAACGCAATTCAGTTATGATCCTGAGTCTGGGGCGCCCTTTTCCAAGTGGATGGGACGTTTTGAAGCGGTTCTAGGAAATCACGCAATGCAGTTGTCGGATGCAGACAAGACAGGCTCACTCGTGTTAAAGCTGAATGAAAAGGCATACCACAGTTTCACAGATCACATCATGCCACTGTCTCCAAGTGATTTGTCTTACGAGCAATCGAAGGAAGCTTTGGAGAACATTTTCGGAGAAAAAGTTTCGGTGTTCAAGAGGAGAGTCGACGCCATGCGCTTGAACATCGGCACCATGACGTTCCGTAAACTGGGTGCGATGATAAATAGAATGGTGACGCTGGTTCGGATCGACACAGTGGAAAATTTCAAATGTCTGATCTACATAACTGCGTTAACTGGATCCAAGTATGCCGGCATCAGAACTAGAATGCTGTCCAAGCTGAAGAAGCAGGACGGTACACTCTACAAGACATGGTAAATGAGTGTGAGAACATTGTCAGTCTGAGAAAAGACGCCGACATGGTAGACGGTACACAGGTTGTGAATGCAGTACGAAGAGGCCACCAGAGGAAGAAGACTCGACATATTCTCCCCAGCAAAGAGAATCCTCGAGAATCGTCCAAGGGTGCCTGCTTCATCTGTGGATCCTAGTCGCATTTCAAGAAGGATTGCCCACAAGAGGACTGCCACAGAAAGGAAATAAAATTCAAAGGTCGAGTCAGAAAAATCAACACAGACCTCAGGACCAATCGCAGGTACGCTGAAGTTAGCTTCGGAGAAACCAAGGTTAGGATGCAGTTGGACTCTGGTGCAGACGTCACGATCATAAGCAGAGACACATGGGAACAAATAGGTTCGCCATCTCTGGAAGAAACGACGACTTCACTGGGAGCTGCAAATGGTGCGCCGATAGAGGTCCTGGGCCAATTTGATGTTGAATTCACCTGCGGCGAATATTCAGGCCACGGTCGCTGCTATGTGGCTGAAAGCGTCGATCAACTTTTAGGCATCGAATGGATGAACCAACTACCACCTCTACAGAAAGCCTTCAATGCCATCTGCTGCAAGATTGAGCAGAAGTCAGAAAAAGGGAGACAACTTGCCAAGGGTTTGGCTGAACGATTCCCGGATGTTTTTGAAGAGAAGTTGGGCAAATGCAAGACTCGAGCACAGTTGATTGTTAGACAGGGAGTACGTCCGACCTTTTGCCGAGAGAGGAAGATTCCGTTCGCTCAGGAGGAAGCAGTCAACGCGGAGCTGGAGCGCCTCGTGCAAGAAGGAGTCTTGAAAAAAGTGGACTACAGTTGGGATTCCCCAGTTGTTGTGGTGGCCAAGAAGAACGGATCAGTCCGTATTTGTGCTGATTTCAAGACAGGTTTAAACGACGCACTCGAGATGCACCGTCACCCTCTGCCAACCCCCGACGAAATCTTTGCTCGTCTAAACCAAGGCGCTTGGTTTACTCAGATCGACTTCGCAGACGCAGATGGAAGTCGAAGATGACTCGAAGGAACTGGTGACGATAAATACACACAAGGGCCTTTTCCAGCACCAGCGTTTACCCTTCGGAGTCAAATACGCACCTGGCATTTTCCAAGAAGCCATGGATCGAATGATCACAGGACTTAATGGCTGTGCGGCATATCTAGATGATGTCATTGTGACAGGATCAACAATTCTAGAGCACAACAATAACGTCCAGGCTTTGTTTGAAAGAATTGCAGATTGTGGTTTTCGCGTCAGAATGGAGAAGTGCTCTTTCGCAAAACCGGAAATCAACTTCTTGGTTTCAAAAGGTGGCCGTCGACCAGATCCCGAGAAAATACAAGCAATTGTCGGAATTCCAGCGCCTAAGGATCAAAAGCAGATAAAATCGTTCTTAGGTATGATAAGCTACTACTCTTTTGTGCCAGATATGCGTTCAATGAGAGGCCTCCTGGACGATCTGGAAAGAGAAGACAAATTCGTGTGGACTGCTGAACACCAGAGAGTTTTGGACAAGCTCAAGGTAGTATTGCAATCTGATCTGTTGTTGACGCACTTCGACCCTGGACTGGACATCGTCGTTGCTGCGGACGCGTGTGACTATGGAGTGGGAGCAGTCATCTCTCATCGCTTCCCGAACGGCACGGAGAAGGCGATCGCACACGCCAGTAGATCTCTCACCAACGCAGAGAAGAACTACGGACAGATCGAGAAAGAAACTCTGGCCTTAGTATTTGCGGTAAGAAAATTTCATCGCTACATCTACGGCAGAAGCTTCCTGTTGCTGACTGATCATAAGCCACTGTTGTCGATCTTCGGATCCAAGGTTGGTATAACAGCTCATTCAGCAAATTGGCTCCAACGATGGGAACTCGTCTTGCTTGCGTATGATTTTGTCATCGAGTATAAGCGATCCACTCACTTTGGTCAAGCCGATGCGCTGTCCCGTCTCATCGCTACAAAGAAGCTGCCAGAAGATGAAGACATCGTCATTGCGAAGATCGAAAGGGATGTCAAGGCAGTTCAGAGTGATGTCATCCGACACTTGCCAGTCACAAAGGAGGATATTCAGAGGATGACTGAAGAAGACCCCGAGCTAAAATTGGTTGTTGAAAGTGTAAGAACGGGTCGATGGCCTAGTTTCCGGGCTGGATCGACTCTGCACGCCTTCCACAGCCGTTCTAAAGACCTGTCAGTCCATGAAGGTGCACTTTTCATGGAAACACGAGCCGTGGTCCCATCAGCCCTGCAAGGCCGAATTTTGAAGATGCTGCACGAGGGACATCCAGGAACAACCAGAATGAAAATGCTAGCTCGAATGCATGTTTATTGGCAAGGAATTGACAGGGACATCGAAGACAGAGTGAGACTTTGCAGTTCATGTCAGTTGGCTGCAAAGATGCAAAGTTCCTGTCAGGAACGAACTTACGGCCGAAACCGGATTGTGCTTGGGAGAGGATCCATATTGATTTTGCCGGCCCGATTGATGGAGTGATGTTCTTAATCGTGGTGGACGCCTTCTCCAAGTGGCATGAAGTTATTAAAATGAGGACTTCAACATCCACTGCCACAATCAAAGAACTGGGTAGAATTTTTGCACAGCACGGATACCCAAAGATAATAGTTTCGGACAATGGGACACAGTTCACGGCCAAGGAGTTCCAAGAGTTCTGTCAGAGGAATGGAATGCAACACATCAAGTCACCGCCCTACCAACCTCATTGCAATGGGCAAGCTGAGCGTTTTGTGGACACATTCAAGCGTATACTACAGAAGCTGCAGGGGGAGGAGGTGACGGATGATGCGCTCCAGAATTTTCTACTGACTTACCGGACAACGCCATGCACGTCTTTGACGGATTTGAAGACGCCGGCAGAGAAACTCCTAGGGAGACCTTTGAGAACTCCCCTGAGTGACCTCCAACTCAAAAGACCAATAAAACATCTCCCAAGAGCTGAGCAGGAGATGGAAGAAAGGAAACCTGTCCACCGGCGAATGAGAGGGTTCGTCGAGGGAGACACAGTCTTCGTAAGAGAGTACAAGGACCCAAGTCACCAGAAGTGGATAAAAGGATGGGTCAAGCGTAGACTTGGACGTCAAGTCTACCTAGTGGAGTCTAACGGCAAAATGCTTCATCGCCATGCGAACCAGCTCAGGAGGCGTGCGCAAGATGATTCACTGAAGGTGATGTGTGAAGCATTCGAGTTGCCATTCTTGTCACTAAGTGGGACATCCCAGGAAACCGCAGGACACACGAACACACCGAAAAAAAACAAGAAATCCCAGTGAGCGAAGTGGAGCATGCCATTCCGCCAGAACAACCTCGAGCACCCGAGAAAAGATCCACAAGGAACCGCCGACCTCCGAGAAGGCTGGAGATGGATCCCCAGAGGAAGAAATACCTAGTCGTTTAGGGGGGGGGGGGAGGTGTTGTAGGATTGTATGTATTTTTGGTTGCGTCCCCGTGTCCGTGTTTCCGGTTGTGAGTCGCGTGTGTTTACGTTCGTACTGTGTCATGTCGCGTTGATGTTAATAAACCGTTCAGATCTTGATATTCTGGAGTCATAACATGAACAAATTCTCATTCATTATTGATATATTGTTAAAACAGATTTGATAAAAGGCTGTTAAAGAGATTATTTCCATTCTTGAAAGCCTGAGAGAAACGAATAACTTGATGTTCATGAGGGTTCAAAAACCTTGAGAAAGGCAATGTGATTGAAAATGCAGATTTTCCGGAAGGAGTGCATCTCCCAGTTCGAGATAACTTCGAGAAACTTTTAAAGGTTGATATGATAAAATCTCATTTGGGCTGTGTAAGGGTAACATTTTAGTATTTGTTGAATAATTTATAATTTTTTATTCAGATTTCTTCTTTATATATCAATGGGACTTACGGCGAGTTATGAAACAACAATGAAAAGATAATTGAAGCAGCTTATGACTGAGGATGATAACAGATTATTTAGCCTCGTGAGGCATTGTGACGAAAATGCCTTTGGACAATATCATTTTATAGCTTTGAACCAGATGCTACTTATCTTAGTTAGGTGAAGAATCCAAACACATCAACCTACCCCACCCAAGATTTGGAGAATGGGCTTTGCAAATGGTTCGGGAATGAAAAAGATAGAGGAGCTGCAAATCGAAAGTGAAAATTGAATGTCAATGAATGAATGATTTTTGTAAATAAATATTTTAAACGCTTAGTTCTTTAGTTAATAATTGTGTTGGGTTGGATGCGGTCGATCCGCGAATAATAGTGCCGGAATATGGCTGGTTAACCCATGTATTTCAGGATTTCGCGGGGCAACTCGAGCTTAATAGCCGGGCAGCCCGCACGGGTCCCTTGCGCCTCTCCGCAGACAAAACCTACGCGGGACCCCCGATTATGCCCGGGTGTGCCCTTCCGGGGTGTGTTAGCTGCGAAGAGCATTCTGGCCAACGTAGACATCAAGAAGTCTGTAAGGTAAACACCGAGCTTCTGATCTGGGATTTGCCTTTCCAGTTTCCAGCTAGGGAGTTTCCTCAAAATTTCAATAACTATTTGCAATTCCGGAGCTCGACCATCATGTCCCTCTCCTGTGGCCTTCCTCGTCGGTCTTTTTTGTTTAAGCAGACCACGTATGAACGATCCATGCGAACAGGTTGGCGATCATGTAGTTGGCTCGTAGGATTAAGAGGCAAGCGTGCCTGGACATGGTTTTTGCGGAGATTGTTTGTAATAATCGTATGCCCACCCCATGATTCAAAAGAAGCCAAATTTTTTGAACGTGGCGACCGAGGAGGCAGATTCAACCACTAAATTAAATGTATGCATGTCCCTTTTATAAACGTTATCCGACAGAGAAATTGACAAATGAAATTACAAATTTTAAAAAATATATATTGATTCTATTTACTTTAAATTCCTCTTAAATTGGTTTATTTTAATATGTTAAAATTTTATTTTTAATGTTTCATTGTTCTGGTCGACGGTAACTTAAATCTTTATCCCCTATTACCAAATTGCATTGGAGCTTACTTAACTTGCATCACACGAGCCCGTAAACAAAGTGCGTGAGCCCGGACTCAGGAAATCGCTTGCCGTAACTCAAAACGCAGCAGTTCGGGCTGGTGCTTACTTACAAGTTCTTGACATGACAGGTTTTAGGGGTGCGGGTCTTTGGTATTCTGGTTAATCTAAAAATGTGGCGGAAGCTTATTTTTTAACATTGACAAAGTTATAAAACTTTTTATGTCGAGTTGCAAGTTATATTAATTTAGATTGATCGATATATTAATCTTTCAGAGGTTATTTAGAATTTTTTTTTTTTTTACAACACATGACGTGTTGTTTTTTCTCATCTAAGTTATTAAATCGTTATTTATTTTATAAAAACAGAACCTAGGGCTATTCAAATTTTGGAACATAAAGGGTGTGGTAAGTATGAATTTAATGAAGATGCTCTCGCAAGAATCCTCTTAGCTCACGAGGTGCAGGCCAGCAAAGTTATGATTGTAGCAGGAGTTGGAAGCAGTATGAAAGGAAATTCGTTCCTACTAAATGTCATAATGAGATACCTAAGAAGTTATGATCAAATTACAGACAAATATCAACAGGTAATATTAATGCTTTCATTGCTTAAAGATTTCATTTCGTTAGGTATTTTATAGTCTTAATATCGAAATGTACAACTTCAGGATATTTGCTGAAATAGACCATCACTAATAAATAATGGAATTCTATGTAAATATGTCAATTCCCACTTTCATGGTCCTTCTGGCACTTTATGCGGCATAAGAGTTTCTTTCTTTGGCATATTTTGGTTATCAAGACATTCTGGACGTGACATCACATGTGTTTCTATGCCATGATCTAGTCTGGGCTAATAAACAACTGTGTGTCAAATGCTTCATTTTGTCTATTCATTGGTGTGCTGCATGTAACTTCTTTAAGATGCCTTGTCTATCATTTGATGGTTGGAAAACTCATTCATCAACAGATTTCCCTCAACCATGAGATCTTGATAGCAATCTCAAAATGTTTGTGCCTCCTGTGAAACATCCTTTTTGAGATGAGGCGATCCATTTTGAATGTGGTTGATGACTGCTGAGAGCTGCATGTCTGAGCTAGTGTTATGGTGAAACTCACTGAGGTTGGATGGGGAAATCTTGAACTAGTCTATGTGTTGCCGGTGTCAGTTTCTAATTCTGGATTGTCTTGTATCTCAGCATGAGGATAATTTTGGATATTTTCATATTAAAATGATTCTCAAAGAATGCTTAGCATTATAAACTTGCAAATATTGACCTATAAATATTACAATTGTTATAAAAATGGATTATTAAAATATGTAAAAGTGACAATTCTATTTCAGAATTGGATGACATTTTCTGATGAACCGGTAGATGGCTTCCCATGGAAACACAGCAATCACCCTGTGACCAATGGTATTGTTATGTGGGATGAGCCATTCTATATGGATACTTGGTTAGGTAAAAAGGTGGGTTTTTGTGATGCTTTTAGAGTATCGGCAATCAATCTGAATGTGTGGATAATTTGAACAAGAACTTGGATACTTAACTGAACATGGTTTTGGTGAGCTAGATGCTTTATAAGGCTTGCTTAATAAGTTTAGACATCAGAGAACCTCATTAATTTGAATTGAGCAATAATTTGAATGGCATTGCCAGGTCTGCATACTCCTCATGGATGTTCAAGGTTTAGATAAGGACTCTTCAAAGTTGTTGGAGTCACAGAAGCTCTTTCTCTTAAGCTCTCTTATTGCTTCTGAGCTGATCTTGAGCCCCGATTTATCAGAATTTGATATGATAGAGGATCTAAAGGTTTTTGAATTAATTTGCAAATTATAATGAAATTATTACTGTTATTTAGAGTATAATATTATATTAGTTATTTGTTCTCTATGTGACTGGTCTTATTAGGAACATGCTTCATTTTCTATTTTGTCCATAAATTTGTTTGTCATTGAACTAATGCTTTGTAGAATTGTTTATTAACAAAATATGGATAATTCTATTAATATAAGATATCATTCATTTTGAAAATGTTGTAAAGGTTGTAAAAACCACCTGCAAACAATAATTGAGCCATTAAAATTTAGATTTATGATTATTGTATTCTTTAATGTACTCAATTATTTTAAACATTTAATTTCTTTTAATTTCTCTTAAGCATATGACTGATTATCATAATCTGGCATGGAAGACTCATGGAAAACTCATATTCCAGGTATGTTATAATTTAAAAGTTTGTGACTGAATGAAGTGGCAGTTGGGAGGATGTCAAAGTTTACTTATGCAATAAGTAAAGACAAAATTCTCTTGTGTGCTCATACATGTTGGGAGGGTCATCACAGTCCAACTTTCATTAGGATGGTCCTTATTTTTATACTCTTTTATTAAGCTTGCTTTGGTATTATTTCAATGCTTTGTCTGTCCACTGTGCATACACATCTATGTCTAATACTAGGTGTGTGCTAGTGGATAAGACATTTCAGTTGTTCTGAAACTAGGTGTAGTTGATAAGGGACTGTTGCTGTAGTCAGGTCTTGCATTTACACTTTAATTCAATACATACAAACATCAATGTGGCATTCATGAAGTAATGTAAAACTTGAGCCTTAGGCTTCTCCACGGGTTCATCGAGGAGGCATGGAGATCGGGTACCGTGAGTGACGAATGGAAGAGGGCCGAGGGCATTTTCATCCCCAAGGAGAAGAACTCCAGCAGCCTCAACCAATTCAGGCCGATTTCGCTGCTGAACGTGGAAGGAAAGATATTCTTCGCCATCATGGCCCAGAGGCTCATGCACTTCGTGATGGCAAATCAGTACGTCAATGCCTCAGTGCAGAAAGGAGGGGTCCCCGGCGTCCCAGGGTGCATAGAACACACCACCATGTTGTGGGAGGCAATTCAGCAGGCCAAAAGCAACCGCCTCAGTCTGTACGTCGTCTGGCTGGACCTGGCCAACGCCTATGGATCCGTACCCCATCGGCTCATCTGGGACGCGTTGGAGAGTCACCACGTGCCGGACCACGTGATCAGAATCCTCCAAGATTACTTCGATGGGTTCGAGATGAGGTTCACGACAGGACAGTTCACTACGGACTGGGTTCGGTTGCAAGTGGGTATCGCCATGGGTTGTGCCATTTCGCCCGCCCTTTTCGTGCTGGCTATGCAGGTCATCCTCAGTACAGCTGGCCCGAGCATTCCGGAGGCTAGAATCGGCAAGGGACTGACCATGCTACCAATCAAGGCCTTTATGGATGATACCACTCTCGTCACGAATAGGAAACAGGTCATGCAGAGGGCCTTGGACAGGCTAAATGACATGCTTGGGCGGTGCAGAATGGCATTCAAGCCCGCGAAATCTAGAAGCCTCGCCCTCACCAGAGGCAAAATTCGCGAGGATGTGGTCTTCTCGGTGGCAGGGCAGAGAGTACCAACGGTGGCGGAAGAACCCGTGAAAAGCCTAGGTAGGGTATTTGATGAAAGCCTGACCGACAAATGCCAGGATAAAGCCATCAGAAGGCTCGCTCAGGAAGGGATGGAGGCAATCGACAAAGTCCCCCTGCCAGGAAAATTCAAAGTGTGGCTGTCTCAGTTTGTTCTGCTTCCAAGACTCCTATGGCCTCTCACCATATATGAGATCGGCCTGTCCTCCGTCGAGTCGTTGGAAAGGAGCTACAGCCGGAGAGTAAGATTATGGCTGGGTTTTCCGCCGGGACTGTCGTCGGTTGCTCTCTACAGCAAGAGCGCAAAACTGCGCCTTCCGCTTCGATCCATCGTCGAAGAATACAAGATTGGAAAGATCCGAACGCAGCTGATGATGAACAACTCCTCGGATACATCAATCCGGGAAGTTGCGCCGCTGCTGAGATCAGGAAGAAAGTTCAAGGCCCAGGAGGAGATCACCAAGTCGGAAGAAGCCCTAAAGTTCGAAGAAATAAGAGGTCCGGTGCAAAGCGACCGTCACGGCGTGGGCTGGAACCATTTCACAAGATGGTCAAAGGCGAGCTCTCCACTTAGAGCTGCGATGGTGATCCAGGAAAGGAGGAGGGAAATTGAGAGCGATCGAATAGCCAAGGCAGTCCAGCAGTCCCAACAAGGGCAATGGACCACGTGGGAAGAAGTCCTCCAGAGATCGATAACGTGGCAGGAAATGTGGAGCATGTCCCCATTCAGGCTGGCCTTTGTTGTTCGCGCGGTCTACGACGTGCTGCCCTCGCGCGACAACTTACAACGATGGAGGTTGGCACAGAACACTGAATGCGCGCTTTGCGGAGAAAGACAGACACTCCGTCACGTGCTGTCTGGGTGCAGCTACGCCCTGGCGCATGGCCGCTTTACGTGGCGCCACAATCAGGTTCTGTTGGCCGTAATCGAAGCCCTCAAGACAGCCTGCTCCAGCGCCAACGCAAGAGAATCGATGCCTCAAAGAGCGACATACTTCCTACGAGAGGGCGCCTCCCAGTTCGCAAAGAACAGATGTACGTCAAAAAGGAGCCACCTCCTCGAGATTGCCAACGACTGGGAGATAGCGGCAGATATCGCAGGGTTGAGGCACTATCCCCAGGTGCTAGCAGAAAGTGGGAAAAGGCCGGACATTGTACTGTCATCAACGAAGGCAGATGCACTCGTCCTGGCAGAATTGACAGTGCCCTGGGAGGATAGGATGGATCTCAGCAACAGTCTGAAGGAAGAAAAATACCTGGACCTAACGATGGACCTCAGACAGAAGGGGTACAGGGTTTGGTTCTTCGCCATAGAGGTGGGAGCAAGGGGACTCATCGGAAGGTCTACCTACGCGTTCCTGCGAGAGGTCGGCCTAACCAGTAGCGCCAGGTCAAAATCCATGGCGAAGATGTCCAGGGCTGCTGAGGCGGCGTCGCAGTGGATATGGTCAAAGAGGGACGCCAGGTAGTCTCCCACGGAGAACCGGGGACATTCCACCGACCAGTGCTCAAAACCACCTCTCGGCTCGATCCGCTACTCGAGGCGAGTATAAAGGCTGCTGAAGGCTTTTATAGGCAACGACCGAGTCGAAAGGTCACGCGGCTGTACAAGTGGCCAAATCCATCCAATCGAAAGCTTACCAAGCTCAACCAATTGGAAGACTCCGGGCATAGCTCCCTGAAAGGTCGGCGCTAATTACAGCTATTTAAGCTGCGTACCTCAGCTCTGCTGGCAGTTCGATGTCGGTTTCGGGCGCGAGAGTTGTAGTGAGCGAGGGTTGCGTGGCATGGCGATGGTCTCGTATGCGCGTCGTATTGTGGGACGAAGAGAGAGAGGGGGAAGGCAGGTGTGCAAAGACTCGACCGACAAGAACATCCGCCTGATCAGCGGGTGTGGCCCGGCCCCGGAGAACGTCAGAGGTATAATGGGCCGAAACGTTTGCAGATGGGGCTACCTCTCTGAGGATTCTTGTCGGCGCTCGTCCAGAGTATCAATTTCTTTTTCTTTTGTATCAGATTATGTGATTAATTTGTTATGAATGAAAAATATAATGTTCTAAAATTAAAGGCAACTTCCAATACTAAAATATCATTTAGTAGTTCTGTTGGTGATTGAACCGGGTCTCTAGCAATTGTTATATACCATATTATGTAAGAATTAGTTTGGCTTGCTTGACTTCTAGGCTTATGTTGCATCCATTGTTATTGATTAGGCAATAATTGTTTAATTTTTAAACTTATGCAAATATTGTTATTTTGGCTTTGCATCATAACTTATAACATTAATTACTTAATAATAATTACTTTACAGACTTTGTACTTCCTCTTCAAAGACTGGTCTGACGAGAAATATTCCTTTGGATTTTTTAGTGCTTTTAGATTCCTGTATAAAAAAGAGAAGGTTAAAAAAAATATGAATTTATTAAATAAATTAATAAAATAAGTCAGTTTAATTTGATGTGATTGATAAATATTTGTTGATAATGACTGATAATGGTTAGCAAGCTAGCAATAAATTGATAAATTGTACATCTAGTAAAATTTAAATCTAATTAAAGAATTACTAACACAACAATATTTATATTAATTTTTGATTTGATTTATTTACTCTGAAATTCTTCAGGAAATTCAGAATAAAGGTCAATATCTTCCCAAATGTGAATTTCGTTGCTTCGTTTTGCCAGATCCTGGCAGTCATGTTAAGAGTGAAGCATTTCAAGGGCATCTTTCAGATAAGGGTTATAACACGTGAAATGATTAAATAAGAAAATAGATTAACAATGAGAAATTTAAGTGAGAAGTGAATTACTAAATGGAATATCCTTGGTTGATAATCAATGTATTCTAGGTATCAATCCAGACTTCAAGGAATACCTCGATAGATTCGTGTATGGCTTATTCTTTCCACTTCAAGTGAGGGAAATATTGGGCAAAGAGTTGACTGGAAGGGAGGCGTTTGAGTATATCAAGGTGATGATGCATAAATACATGTTTGAATATATAGTCATTATTTTGCTTGAATTTGTCTCTGTGAAGGTATTTTATGGTCACATTTGTAGAGTTTTGACATTTTTGAGGATAAGTAATTTCATTGAAACCATATGATAGTTGTTAATACAATTTAATATTGATAATTATAGCTTGCAAAAAAAGGCATTATCTTAGTTAAATTTGACTTTAGTGTTCAAAACTGGAAAAGCATTTGAATCGGTCACTCACTAACCAATTGTGAGAGCTGCTTTTCAACTCTAGCACAATCATGTGATATTTGCTTTGAGATAAATTATCGGTACACAAGATAGGAGTAATCATTATCACCACCACCGTCATTATCGTCAGTATGGTTACATAGTCAGGTCAATTGGTAGTAATATATATTTGCAGGTTAATTGTTGATGAATTTCACAGAGCCATTTATAAACTAAAAATATTATTGCATTGATTGTTGTTTGAGGTTTTTGGCTGGATTAATAGAAAGAAATTGGTAATAATATACTGATTAACCATTCTGACAAACAGGCTTACTGTAACCTTTTCACAGAAACTGGAGAAAAAATTCCAAAACCCGAAGCTTTTCTGAAGGTGATAATTATTTTAATTAGTTAATGGATGCATTAAGTTGGTTTATTGATATTGTTTGTTGATTGTTATTTCAACAAAGGCTACATATGAAGCAAGTTGTAAGTCAGCTATTGGTATTGCTGAAAATAAGTACAGGAGTCTAATGGATGAGGTTTGATGAAGATAATGATGTTATCATTTTGAACATAAATTTTAAGAAGTAATTTCTAATTGCTAGCAATTCTATTACTTGAACTACCCTAATTTGGATTATATCATTGATTCACATCATGAAAAGAGCTACAAAATTGCAGTGACACTGTTGAGGTAAGATGTGATTTTTGATGAAAACGACTTCATAATAGTCAATAAGGAAGTACTTGTTCCATATACAATTTTAAGAATAATTATACCAAGCATGATCAGAGTTCTCAAGATAATTTTTTTTACAATGGCTCAAATGGGCCTCAAGGCCATTGAGCTATTGGTGTTAGCTTTCCCTGAAATGGATTTAAAGGGAAACATGTTGGACAGTAGAGGTTCATGTGACCTAGGTTTTAATGGTGTTCACTCGCAGACACCTGCTGAACATTGAGTCACTGATTTTCACACAACAAGACTCTGGAGGATATGAGTGAGGTTTGATATGGCTAGGGTGCTTGTAGACCTGCTTATTGTTGGCATCGTATGGCAATGAAATCGTGGAGAATGGATGATACAATGCAAGATTTGAGATTGGCCAAATACATCCATAAAAGAAATGGGTCCAGACAGAACCTTGGGGTACTCAGAGAGATGTGGAGGCTGTGGATATGAGTTGACCACACTATACCTGTTTCTTCCTGCAAACTTCAACTAAGTGAGGCTCTCTTTGACCTTGTTATGTCGATGACCTCCACCCTACTTGCGCACAGCGGTCATAAAAGTTCCCAGGCTTACAATCTGGGCCTTATATTTACTTTGTAGAGGCATCAGGAGATAGAAACTTTTGGGAATCGACTTTGAGCAGTTTGGTTTGCAATATTGCTTTGCGAGTCCTCGGTGGTCTCATTTCTTCTTACAATGCCAATGATTTGGCCCCGTCAAATGTTAGTCCCTTCTATGTTGGCTGCTGTGGTCCAGTTGTTTGCCCCTGCAATGATGTTGCCTGGGAGCTTGACAATATCTTTTTGCAGAGCCCTAGAAGGTCATGCGATTTGTCCAGGCTTTTCTGGACAACCTTCTTCCTGTGCATGATCAGGATAGTGTCATCCATGAATGCAGAGCGGCTTTGTCTTAATTAATCATAATTTGAATGTAGACAAACTGATAAACTTCCATTCAATGCTATGCTCAAAAAGTGCCTTGTGCAATGGCACAACCCGTTATATTATGTAATAATATAAAGCTGTTTAAGGAAAATCAATGCTATCATCAGGTCTTTATTAACGGACAAAGAAAGAGAAAAATACGAGGACAGCTTTAAAGACAAACTCTTTAAATTATATAATGATTACAAGAAAGAGTATAAAGAGGTTATTTTTTGCTATTGTTTAATTTGAGTTATCATTTCATTCAGGTCCTAACATTTTTTCCTAATAATGGAATTTGTTGCTTAATAATTTTGCAAGTGCCAAATAGTCATTGGTGCTTATCTAAATGCTCAGGCAAGGAGTCGTTGATTTCCATAAGCTTTAAACTTTTTAAACAAATGATGAATTCCTACTCATTTAAAAAAAATTGTTAACTCCAACATGATGTTTTTTACATTTAATGTTTATTATGTTACAGCGCACAAAATTGCACGTGATATCAAGTACAAACTCTGGCAGATCAAGAATCTCTGAAAACAAGAAAGACCAATAAAAATATAGGATGATCCTGATTATTTGGACATACTAGAATTTCACATTACTAGAAATTTGAATCATTCTCATGGTTACCATGCAGTTCTGGTTGGAATTCAAGCTTGAGTTCTTAGCTCTTGATTTACGTGATTTTCTTTTCAAATTTGATGATGTTGCCTTGTTCATAAGCAATTGAAAATGCTTGATAATTGTTATGATCGTGTTCTCAACCATTGGCTTATCGTGGGGTGGGGAAGTGTAGGACCATGGGCAGCATTCAACATGATTCTAGAAGATCAATTTTGCGTGGTCCTGACATTAACCATCATTGTTAAATTTTCTTCCCTCTAGATTTTGACCCCATTGCCAAAGTGTCATAAGTATACGATAATGTTCTCAGCAGTTCAAGAATTAAAGAAAAACTGGTGATACAGCCATAGCTTGTCTACATTGGCTGATTCATAACGTTGACATGCTGCTTCAGTGTTTCTGGTAGGTAATTCATGTCATAGTAAAATAGTTAAATATCTTGGTCAGCCTTGGCATGTAGCAATTTACTAGACTTCTTTAGTAAGATGATTCTGCTATTTAACGGGTTTTAACAACTCATAACCCCATGTAGCAACTCTTACCCACTTCCAACATATTCAGGTTCGGTTTAGCTGCTCTAAAAGCAATCCACCATCACCAAATGCAGTCCTTGGTTCTTGGCCCCATTTTGCATTGATTCCAAGACCTCAGGGCTTTATCAGTTTCCATCTCCAATAAATAAACTGGGCAAATCATCCAGCATGGCTGACTTGTAACTGAAGGCCAGAGGTGTGCCGCATTGATGGACATTTAATATCGACTGAAATCTAAGTAGAAGAAACATAGTTGTAATTATTTCAATTTACTGGCATTAAAATCTTTAAAACTGCAGATGGAACAAAATTCTTTCTTAGAGCTTTGGGGAAATCTCTCGCATCAATCTCCAATGTTCCTTGAGCCAAGTATCCTGGTGAAATTTTGTAAATATTTGAAAGTGATGCCTACGTTGGCACGTAAGAAAACCAAATCCTTTAAGGTTCTCATTGTTATGAGACATCAGACATCAGGGCCATTGTGCGAAAGGCAAGGAATCGCTCAGCACCAGGAGCCAACGGAATCCCCTACCTGGTATACAAAAGGTGCCCCAACGTCATTAGGCTTCTCCACGGGTTCATCGAGGAGGCATGGAGATCGGGTACCGTGAGTGACGAATGGAAGAGGGCCGAGGGCATTTTCATCCCCAAGGAGAAGAACTCCAGCAGCCTCAACCAATTCAGGCCGATTTCGCTGCTGAACGTGGAAGGAAAGATATTCTTCGCCATCATGGCCCAGAGGCTCATGCACTTCGTGATGGCAAATCAGTACGTCAATGCCTCAGTGCAGAAAGGAGGGGTCCCCGGCGTCCCAGGGTGTATAGAACACACCACCATGTTGTGGGAGGCAATTCAGCAGGCCAAAAGCAACCGCCTCAGTCTGTACGTCGTCTGGCTGGACCTGGCCAACGCCTATGGATCCGTACCCCATCGGCTCATCTGGGACGCGTTGGAGAGTCACCACGTGCCGGACCACGTGATCAGAATCCTCCAAGATTACTTCGATGGGTTCGAGATGAGGTTCACGACAGGACAGTTCACTACGGACTGGGTTCGGTTGCAAGTGGGTATCGCCATGGGTTGTGCCATTTCGCCCGCCCTTTTCGTGCTGGCTATGCAGGTCATCCTCAGTACAGCTGGCCCGAGCATTCCGGAGGCTAGAATCGGCAAGGGACTGACCATGCTACCAATCAAGGCCTTTATGGATGATACCACTCTCGTCACGAATAGGAAACAGGTCATGCAGAGGGCCTTGGACAGGCTAAATGACATGCTTGGGCGGTGCAGAATGGCATTCAAGCCCGCGAAATCTAGAAGCCTCGCCCTCACCAGAGGCAAAATTCGCGAGGATGTGGTCTTCTCGGTGGCAGGGCAGAGAGTACCAACGGTGGCGGAAGAACCCGTGAAAAGCCTAGGTAGGGTATTTGATGAAAGCCTGACCGACAAATGCCAGGATAAAGCCATCAGAAGGCTCGCTCAGGAAGGGATGGAGGCAATCGACAAAGTCCCCCTGCCAGGAAAATTCAAAGTGTGGCTGTCTCAGTTTGTTCTGCTTCCAAGACTCCTATGGCCTCTCACCATATATGAGATCGGCCTGTCCTCCGTCGAGTCGTTGGAAAGGAGCTACAGCCGGAGAGTAAGATTATGGCTGGGTTTTCCGCCGGGACTGTCGTCGGTTGCTCTCTACAGCAAGAGCGCAAAACTGCGCCTTCCGCTTCGATCCATCGTCGAAGAATACAAGATTGGAAAGATCCGAACGCAGCTGATGATGAACAACTCCTCGGATACATCAATCCGGGAAGTTGCGCCGCTGCTGAGATCAGGAAGAAAGTTCAAGGCCCAGGAGGAGATCACCAAGTCGGAAGAAGCCCTAAAGTTCGAAGAAATAAGAGGTCCGGTGCAAAGCGACCGTCACGGCGTGGGCTGGAACCATTTCACAAGATGGTCAAAGGCGAGCTCTCCACTTAGAGCTGCGATGGTGATCCAGGAAAGGAGGAGGGAAATTGAGAGCGATCGAATAGCCAAGGCAGTCCAGCAGTCCCAACAAGGGCAAGTATAAAGGCTGCTGAAGGCTTTTATAGGCAACGACCGAGTCGAAAGGTCACGCGGCTGTACAAGTGGCCAAATCCATCCAATCGAAAGCTTACCAAGCTCAACCAATTGGAAGACTCCGGGCATAGCTCCCTGAAAGGTCGGCGCTAATTACAGCTATTTAAGCTGCGTACCTCAGCTCTGCTGGCAGTTCGATGTCGGTTTCGGGCGCGAGAGTTGTAGTGAGCGAGGGTTGCGTGGCATGGCGATGGTCTCGTATGCGCGTCGTATTGTGGGACGAAGAGAGAGAGGGGGAAGGCAGGTGTGCAAAGACTCGACCGACAAGAACATCCGCCTGATCAGCGGGTGTGGCCCGGCCCCGGAGAACGTCAGAGGTATAATGGGCCGAAACGTTTGCAGATGGGGCTACCTCTCTGAGGATTCTTGTCGGCGCTCGTCCAGAGTATCAATTTCTTTTTCTTTTGTATCAGATTATGTGATTAATTTGTTATGAATGAAAAATATAATGTTCTAAAATTAAAGGCAACTTCCAATACTAAAATATCATTTAGTAGTTCTGTTGGTGATTGAACCGGGTCTCTAGCAATTGTTATATACCATATTATGTAAGAATTAGTTTGGCTTGCTTGACTTCTAGGCTTATGTTGCATCCATTGTTATTGATTAGGCAATAATTGTTTAATTTTTAAACTTATGCAAATATTGTTATTTTGGCTTTGCATCATAACTTATAACATTAATTACTTAATAATAATTACTTTACAGACTTTGTACTTCCTCTTCAAAGACTGGTCTGACGAGAAATATTCCTTTGGATTTTTTAGTGCTTTTAGATTCCTGTATAAAAAGAGAAGGTTAAAAAAAATATGAATTTATTAAATAAATTAATAAAATAAGTCAGTTTAATTTGATGTGATTGATAAATATTTGTTGATAATGACTGATAATGGTTAGCAAGCTAGCAATAAATTGATAAATTGTACATCTAGTAAAATTTAAATCTAATTAAAGAATTACTAACACAACAATATTTATATTAATTTTTGATTTGATTTATTTACTCTGAAATTCTTCAGGAAATTCAGAATAAAGGTCAATATCTTCCCAAATGTGAATTTCGTTGCTTCGTTTTGCCAGATCCTGGCAGTCATGTTAAGAGTGAAGCATTTCAAGGGCATCTTTCAGATAAGGGTTATAACACGTGAAATGATTAAATAAGAAAATAGATTAACAATGAGAAATTTAAGTGAGAAGTGAATTACTAAATGGAATATCCTTGGTTGATAATCAATGTATTCTAGGTATCAATCCAGACTTCAAGGAATACCTCGATAGATTCGTGTATGGCTTATTCTTTCCACTTCAAGTGAGGGAAATATTGGGCAAAGAGTTGACTGGAAGGGAGGCGTTTGAGTATATCAAGGTGATGATGCATAAATACATGTTTGAATATATAGTCATTATTTTGCTTGAATTTGTCTCTGTGAAGGTATTTTATGGTCACATTTGTAGAGTTTTGACATTTTTGAGGATAAGTAATTTCATTGAAACCATATGATAGTTGTTAATACAATTTAATATTGATAATTATAGCTTGCAAAAAAAGGCATTATCTTAGTTAAATTTGACTTTAGTGTTCAAAACTGGAAAAGCATTTGAATCGGTCACTCACTAACCAATTGTGAGAGCTGCTTTTCAACTCTAGCACAATCATGTGATATTTGCTTTGAGATAAATTATCGGTACACAAGATAGGAGTAATCATTATCACCACCACCGTCATTATCGTCAGTATGGTTACATAGTCAGGTCAATTGGTAGTAATATATATTTGCAGGTTAATTGTTGATGAATTTCACAGAGCCATTTATAAACTAAAAATATTATTGCATTGATTGTTGTTTGAGGTTTTTGGCTGGATTAATAGAAAGAAATTGGTAATAATATACTGATTAACCATTCTGACAAACAGGCTTACTGTAACCTTTTCACAGAAACTGGAGAAAAATTCCAAAACCCGAAGCTTTTCTGAAGGTGATAATTATTTTAATTAGTTAATGGATGCATTAAGTTGGTTTATTGATATTGTTTGTTGATTGTTATTTCAACAAAGGCTACATATGAAGCAAGTTGTAAGTCAGCTATTGGTATTGCTGAAAATAAGTACAGGAGTCTAATGGATGAGGTTTGATGAAGATAATGATGTTATCATTTTGAACATAAATTTTAAGAAGTAATTTCTAATTGCTAGCAATTCTATTACTTGAACTACCCTAATTTGGATTATATCATTGATTCACATCATGAAAAGAGCTACAAAATTGCAGTGACACTGTTGAGGTAAGATGTGATTTTTGATGAAAACGACTTCATAATAGTCAATAAGGAAGTACTTGTTCCATATACAATTTTAAGAATAATTATACCAAGCATGATCAGAGTTCTCAAGATAATTTTTTTTACAATGGCTCAAATGGGCCTCAAGGCCATTGAGCTATTGGTGTTAGCTTTCCCTGAAATGGATTTAAAGGGAAACATGTTGGACAGTAGAGGTTCATGTGACCTAGGTTTTAATGGTGTTCACTCGCAGACACCTGCTGAACATTGAGTCACTGATTTTCACACAACAAGACTCTGGAGGATATGAGTGAGGTTTGATATGGCTAGGGTGCTTGTAGACCTGCTTATTGTTGGCATCGTATGGCAATGAAATCGTGGAGAATGGATGATACAATGCAAGATTTGAGATTGGCCAAATACATCCATAAAAGAAATGGGTCCAGACAGAACCTTGGGGTACTCAGAGAGATGTGGAGGCTGTGGATATGAGTTGACCACACTATACCTGTTTCTTCCTGCAAACTTCAACTAAGTGAGGCTCTCTTTGACCTTGTTATGTCGATGACCTCCACCCTACTTGCGCACAGCGGTCATAAAAGTTCCCAGGCTTACAATCTGGGCCTTATATTTACTTTGTAGAGGCATCAGGAGATAGAAACTTTTGGGAATCGACTTTGAGCAGTTTGGTTTGCAATATTGCTTTGCGAGTCCTCGGTGGTCTCATTTCTTCTTACAATGCCAATGATTTGGCCCCGTCAAATGTTAGTCCCTTCTATGTTGGCTGCTGTGGTCCAGTTGTTTGCCCCTGCAATGATGTTGCCTGGGAGCTTGACAATATCTTTTTGCAGAGCCCTAGAAGGTCATGCGATTTGTCCAGGCTTTTCTGGACAACCTTCTTCCTGTGCATGATCAGGATAGTGTCATCCATGAATGCAGAGCGGCTTTGTCTTAATTAATCATAATTTGAATGTAGACAAACTGATAAACTTCCATTCAATGCTATGCTCAAAAAGTGCCTTGTGCAATGGCACAACCCGTTATATTATGTAATAATATAAAGCTGTTTAAGGAAAATCAATGCTATCATCAGGTCTTTATTAACGGACAAAGAAAGAGAAAAATACGAGGACAGCTTTAAAGACAAACTCTTTAAATTATATAATGATTACAAGAAAGAGTATAAAGAGGTTATTTTTTGCTATTGTTTAATTTGAGTTATCATTTCATTCAGGTCCTAACATTTTTTCCTAATAATGGAATTTGTTGCTTAATAATTTTGCAAGTGCCAAATAGTCATTGGTGCTTATCTAAATGCTCAGGCAAGGAGTCGTTGATTTCCATAAGCTTTAAACTTTTTAAACAAATGATGAATTCCTACTCATTTAAAAAAAATTGTTAACTCCAACTTGATGTTTTTACATTTAATGTTTATTATGTTACAGCGCACAAAATTGCACGTGATATCAAGTACAAACTCTGGCAGATCAAGAATCTCTGAAAACAAGAAAGACCAATAAAAATATAGGATGATCCTGATTATTTGGACATACTAGAATTTCACATTACTAGAAATTTGAATCATTCTCATGGTTACCATGCAGTTCTGGTTGGAATTCAAGCTTGAGTTCTTAGCTCTTGATTTACGTGATTTTCTTTTCAAATTTGATGATGTTGCCTTGTTCATAAGCAATTGAAAATGCTTGATAATTGTTATGATCGTGTTCTCAACCATTGGCTTATCGTGGGGTGGGGAAGTGTAGGACCATGGGCAGCATTCAACATGATTCTAGAAGATCAATTTTGCGTGGTCCTGACATTAACCATCATTGTTAAATTTTCTTCCCTCTAGATTTTGACCCCATTGCCAAAGTGTCATAAGTATACGATAATGTTCTCAGCAGTTCAAGAATTAAAGAAAAACTGGTGATACAGCCATAGCTTGTCTACATTGGCTGATTCATAACGTTGACATGCTGCTTCAGTGTTTCTGGTAGGTAATTCATGTCATAGTAAAATAGTTAAATATCTTGGTCAGCCTTGGCATGTAGCAATTTACTAGACTTCTTTAGTAAGATGATTCTGCTATTTAACGGGTTTTAACAACTCATAACCCCATGTAGCAACTCTTACCCACTTCCAACATATTCAGGTTCGGTTTAGCTGCTCTAAAAGCAATCCACCATCACCAAATGCAGTCCTTGGTTCTTGGCCCCATTTTGCATTGATTCCAAGACCTCAGGGCTTTATCAGTTTCCATCTCCAATAAATAAACTGGGCAAATCATCCAGCATGGCTGACTTGTAACTGAAGGCCAGAGGTGTGCCGCATTGATGGACATTTAATATCGACTGAAATCTAAGTAGAAGAAACATAGTTGTAATTATTTCAATTTACTGGCATTAAAATCTTTAAAACTGCAGATGGAACAAAATTCTTTCTTAGAGCTTTGGGGAAATCTCTCGCATCAATCTCCAATGTTCCTTGAGCCAAGTATCCTGGTGAAATTTTGTAAATATTTGAAAGTGATGCCTACGTTGGCACGTAAGAAAACCAAATCCTTTAAGGTTCTCATTGTTATTTATTTCTGTAACTTTTTAATCGTTATTAGGACAAAACTTAAAAAAAACTCACCTAGCTCCACTGACTTTGTACATTTTCTGGTTGTCTGAGTATCAGAGCATAGAAATCTGCACCAGACATGTTTTGGTGAGCAGTTTCTGATATCTTTCAACTTAAAACAACAGAAACAATTTATAGCATATTATGGTCCTAAAATGTCAGACGTTTTTCCTTTGGAATTTGAAAATATTATGTGGATTGAAATCTGGAGAAGCAACAAATGACTTGCCAGAGTAGATACAAATCTGATTTGGTATGAGTGCTAGTAATGGACTAGATTGTTCATGGTGCTGGATGTTATGAAAAACTTGATGGGAAGTCTGAGATTTGGTATTGATGTTTGGAATTTGGGTTTATACATATTTATAAACAAGAGGATTAAATTGATATAACATTTGGATATTTTGACTAAAACATGGTTGTTATGTCACTTCTTGGTTAAAAACAAAGACTTGCATACCAGCCATCTCGCTCCGACTTCCAGTGGCATCAATCGGGTGCTATAACCTTTCCCCTCTAAATCCATCTTCAGCTCAGTACCGGTAGTTCCTCAGAGCAAGGGCGGACGTGCATGATGAAAACACGTGTCGGAGTGAATGTACACCTCCGTAGAGCTCGCAGCTGGCGTCTTGAACTATCCCCCACTTCTGCAAGTTGGACCTGGAATGGAGCAGCGATCTTATGAGGAATGCCAAGCGGAGGGGAGACTTTCCCAAATGTCTTTCCATGTGATGGATTTTTGAATGACGTCTTCCTAGGTTGTCTACTGGCTTTGCTGCACTGCCAGTGCAATCCTTTCGGTCTCCATCTCTCGCCTTCTCTCTTGGACTATCGTGGCAGCTTTTGTCTGCGCATTCGCTGTGTTCCTTCTCGAGAAATAGTTCCATCCGACTCCATGGCGGTCTACCTGAACGAATCTTCTATTCTCCTCGAAGGCTAGGATTGCCTCGGAATCCTCAATTTCTTCCTGGGCTCTGAATTTCCTTCCTGAGCGGAGTTGCGGCATGACATCGCTGACCAAGCTATCACTGGGGTTGTTGATATATATTGATACTCTGTGCGAGCGCCGTCAAGAATCCTCAGAGAGGTTGCCCCATCTGCAAACGTTTCGGCCCATTATACCTCTGACGTTCTCCGGGGCCGGGCCACACCCGCTGATCAGGCGGATGTTCTTGTCGGTCGAATCTTTTGCATACCTGCCTTCCCCCTCTCTCTCTTCGTCCCACAATACGACGCGCATGCGAGACCATCGCCATACCACATAACCCTCGCTCACTACAACTCTCGCGCCCGAAACCGACATCGAACTGCCAGCGGAGCTCAGGTACGCAGCTTAAATAGCGCCGTCCTTTCAGGGGGCTATGCCCGGAGTCTTCCAATTGGTTGAGCTTGGTGAGCTTTTGATTGGATGGATTCGGCCACTGGTACAGCCGCGTGACCTTTCGACTCGGTCGTTGCCTATAAAACCTTCAGCTGCCTTTATACTCGCCTCGAGTTGCGGATCGAGCCGAGAGGTGGTTTTGAGCACTGGTCGATGGATTGTCCCCGGTTTTTCGTGGGAGACTACCTGGCGTCCCTCTTTGACCATATCCACTGCGACGCCGCCTCAGCAGCCCAGGACATCTTCGCCATGGATTTTGACCTGGCGCTACTGCTTAGGCCGACCTCTCGCAGGAACGCGTAGGTAGACTTTCCGACGAGTCCCCTTGCTCCCACCTCTATGGCGAAGAACCAAACCCTGTACCCCTTCTGTCTGAGGTCCATCGTTAAGTCCAGGTATTTTTCTTCTTTCAGACTGTTGCTAAGATCCATTCTATCCTCCCAGGGCACTGTCAATTCTGCCAGGACGAGTGCATCTGCCTTCATTGATGACAGTACAATGTCCGGCCTTTTCCCACTTTCTGCTAGTACCTGGGGATAGTGCCTCAACCCTGCGATATCTGCCGCTATCTCCCAGTCGTAGGCAATCTCGAGGAGGTGGCTCCTTTTTGACGTACATCTGTTCTTTGCAAACTGGGAGGCGCCCTCTCGTAGGAAGTATGTCGCTCTTTGTGGAACCGATTCTCTTGCGTTGGCGATGGAGTAGGCTGACTTGATGGCTTC
This sequence comes from Hirudinaria manillensis, assembly GCA_034509925.1. Classification (NCBI taxonomy): domain Eukaryota; kingdom Metazoa; phylum Annelida; class Clitellata; order Hirudinida; family Hirudinidae; genus Hirudinaria; species Hirudinaria manillensis. Next base: position 7,971,588 of record CM067529.1, on the reverse strand, counting down.
GGTTACGGCCAGCAGAACCTGATTGTGGCGCCATGTAAAGCGGCCATGCGCCAGGGCGTAACTGCACCCAGACAGTACGTGGCGGAATGTCTGTCTTTCTCCACAAAGCGCGCATTCAGTGTTCTGTGCCATCTTCCATCGTTGTAGGTTGTCGCGCGAGGGCAGCACGTCGTAAACCGCGCGGACAACGAAGGCCAGCCTGAATGGGGACATGCTCCACATCTCCTGCCACGTTATCGATCTCTGGAGGACTTCTTCCCACGTGGTCCATTGCCCTTGTTGGGACTGCTGGACTGCCTTGGCTATTCGATCGCTCTCAATTTCCCTCCTTCTTTCCTGGATCACCATCGTAGCTCTAAGTGGAGAGCTCGCTTTTGACCATCTTGTGAAGTGTTCCAGCCCACGCCGTGACGGTCGCTTTGCACCGGACCTCTTATCTCTTCAAACTTCAGGGCTTCTTCCGCCTTGGTGATCTCCTCCTGGGCCTTGAACTTTCTTCCTGATTTCAGCAGCGGCGCAACTTCCCGGATTGATGTATCCGCGGAGTTGTTCATCATCAGCTGCGTTCGGATCTTTCCAATCTTGTATTCACATAATATATTATATTATATATAAGACTGTATTACTATCATTAAAGCAATAAAATTTAAAATTTTGGTTAGCCTAACTCTAGTCGAGGACATGCATAGAATTATAGAATAGATTTTGATGAATATGAGGTTAAACATATTTATAAATCAAATAAATAAATTGGATGGATGGATTAACTGTCGACGAGGAAATCAATTGTACATAACCACCGTGGACCTTTCAAACGCACAATTTGTGCAAAGCAGCTTCAAGTGCGAAATTTCATTTCAGTTTAAAGTTTCAACGAAAAGAGTAATAAATAATTCAAATTATTTTTTTATAATTTTTAATGGCAACTCTGAAGTGTTTAAAAGTGAACAAGTTTTTCAGTTTTGGCGACAAAAAGATTGAAACTTCTGATGTTGGTTATCTATGGAACAGAATCTTTGATGATACTTGTTAAAAAAATTTCCTAACGGTTTCTCCGCCACAAATCCGATTTGACTTGACACATGTCATGGCTGACCTTCGCTCAAAAACAAGAATAATAATGTTAATAATAATGACAGTAATAATAATGACGATAGTACTAACAATGACAATAATAATAACTCACAAATGTCCCTGGGCGCAAACCTGCTCTCATTTAGGAAGCAAGCTTTCTAATACATCGAATCATTGCCAACTTTATTGGACTTGTCACGTCTGTCTGGACGCCATCTCGAGTTGTTGATGAGCAACTTTTCTTGCATCGAAGCGCTTGCACTTGGATATAAAAACTTCTTTTCCACGTTCATTTTTATGGGAAAGTTGAAAAAATGGGAATCAAAGAAATCCTTCCGCTGGGAACTGATTGTCATCAAAACCTAGAAGCCCGTCTGCCTTTCGTCAACTGACGAGCTTTGTTTAGCTTGAAGTCGTAGGCCTGGCGTTCGTTCGTACGTTATTTAAAAGACTTCCAAAAAACTGACAACTTATTTTCTGGATCATCTTCAACCATCCGTCCGTCCGTCCATCCATGCCACCCTTTATCCATCCGCTTATCCACCAGTTCACCATCTCATCCGCATACGAGTCGTCAGGTGAAAAGCGGTTGTTAAAAGTGCAATTCATTTTAAACACGGCGTGATTTATGGTTTGCGAGCGTGGGGTTTTATCTCGCTATTCATCAATGCCAAGTTGTTTGGTTGCCCCTCGGAAGAGACCAGGATCTCCTGTGAACATCAACCACAGAATTTCAATCAAAGAGAGAATCTATTATATCAACATTATTTAGCAATTATCTGAATGACCACCAGTTGTATGTGATTTTAATAATAGAGGATCATTAGTTATTATTATTATTATTTTATGTTAAATTCTGATATTATTTGTAAATATGCTATATACGTAATGTTATTTAACAATTACTGTGGCTGTTTGCTGCAGTTACATAATGACAGGCACGAAATCAAAGAACCTTTTCAAGAGAGCTTAAAAGGTGCATGATGGATAGATAGGAGAATGATATAGTATCTTGTTGACGCCATCTTCATCATCCTCTTCTTCTTCTTCATCATCCTTCGCAAACATCTTTCGTAAAGCCAACTACAATATTATAATGAATTGCTTTTCCATCCAGTAATAGTGTTCTTTGGATTTATGTTAATTAAATGATGATGATTATGATTACGAGGAATCATTCGAATCGATGTCCAGTTTGTTTAGCATTATTCCAACAAAAACAGTTTGTGGAGGGAAAACTGAATAAGTTATAAGTTTATTGGAATATGTATTCTGTGAGTTACGAATATGAGATTAATAAAATATGAGAATAATAAAATATTATTCCTTACAAAGTCCATAAATCATGCACGGCGTCATGAAATTAACATTTTTCCCTCTGCATCCCGATTGGATAGTATTAGGTCAAATAACTAGGATCATGATTGGCAGGGTCAGTAAACAGAAACAAAACGAATAGTAGGATTTATTTGCTGTTGCGCCATCTTAATCAAATAATAAACAATTAAACGTATTAAATAAACTCTAATAACAACGTTATTACTAGTAATAACGATATCAATATTTATATCGAGCCAAGAAATGAAATTATGTAGACTTGTGGTGATTGATAGACTTCAACCGAACTCGAGTGAAATTCAGTGGTCGGTGGGCGTTATCAATGCCGCGATAAATTATTAATGAGCTCAAAGACTAGCCAATAGAATTCGATCTCTGGTAATTTTATACATTCTAATTGCAATTAAAAACAACAGCTAAAAGTCTTTTTAATGAAATGACGTCATTAAATTACTAATTACTTATTCATTGTTTTTTAAAAAACAACATGTTAAGTGATGTGCGATTAGTCCCTGCAAAGGATAATCTTAACGAATATCTGCAAATAAGTATTTTTTTTAAATAACTCAAAAATAAAAAAAAAAGGTTGAGAAAAAGTTTCATAGGACTACCAAATCTAAGAGCTTCTATCAATTACACAAACATGGCTCCTGAGACCTCTAAAAGACAAGTAGAGATGATGAAACAGAGAGAGAGAGAGAGAGGGATAGGGGATGGGTATTGTTCCTTATAAACAGTGCATTGGGGACATTTTCACAACTCATGGAACTTATTTCAACATGAATTCATCAGAATTTACAAGCACCTGGATTACAACAGGTAGGTTTCAATTCATTTCCATCCTCTTATCATACTCTTGTGTTCTCTTGTTTATTAAATGCCAACTGTTTAAGACACACATATTACCAGTATTCTCTCATGATCACGTTAGTATTTGTGGAATTCAAAGAACGTTTCTGTTAACAAATGATTGTTAAATGCTGTTAATATGTCAAATAAACCGTGGTTCGGTTTTCTCTTTTTGAAAATTCCCTTTTGACGAACCTCGTTCAGATTATTTGTTCGCTGACTTTGTTCATTATAAAATAGAAAAATTATTTTATCATAATTTAAGAAATTATTTTACCATGGCTTTCGGTTTGAATGATAGCTCGGAAGAGCTCATAACGTAATTGCATAATTTTCTGTGAATTGCATTTAGAATCATTTGATGAATTATTTCAATGTCGGATTGTATTTGTTTCTAAGCGATGTGCAATCATTCACGTGATGGGCCTATCTTTCCAATTAATGGGAGCGTGTCTTATCACACTCGTCGTCATTAACACCGTCACTACCATCATCATCATCACCTCCACCACCACCATCATCATCATCATCATCATCACCTCCACCATCACCATCATCATCATCATCATCATCACAGTCGTCATCGTCCCGATAACCATATTAACGTCACGCTATATTTTCTTATCGCCTCTGCATATAAATGCTGGTTATCAGTGCCATCATCTTTACGAACTTCATCACTATCGCATCGTTAATATGATATCATCGCCAACAGCTATCAACACCAATCACCATTATCATCATCATCGTCATCGTCGTCGTCATCACCATTGTCATCGTCATCGTCGTCGTCATCATCACCATAAACCAACCAGCATCGAGACCGT